>JADNYJ010000175.1:0-79266 GCA_015501075.1 Gymnopilus junonius
AGATTCCTGCAGGATTCATTAGTGAAGGCATAGGGATAAAGATCCATTTGCTCTTTTACTGGAAGGTTGGCATGGATCCCTTTCTTTGGCATTTGAAAATTGTAATGATACATGCAGTCATTTGGATAGATTTAAGATGCCATCAGCCCCACTGAAGATTGAAATGATTACCACTGCTTGAATGTGAATGTTTGCTAGTTAGACAGGTCTTAGCTTTATCAGTTGGCCAATGCTGAGGCTCGTTGCTCAGCTGTTCATTTAATAATATCTGGTTACCGTCAGTGCGCCACATAATTGATCAACATCACTATAAATAGACCTTCATTTGCTTAGTGCTGCCTGGGTTGCGGATTGGTTGCATAGAGTTGTCAGTAAGTGCATCTAATGAACTGAAAGTCTCCCCTCACTTTCCTTCAATCCACATGACTATCTTCCTTGATAAAATCTTTAACTATAAACCACAATATCAGGCACTTGGGAAGAGAATTGGTTAAACATTAGGGAAAAAACCTTTTTCACTAATTACATATGCTGTAGCTGTCCAGATTTGACAAAAATACCTGTCAGGCCAGGAAAAGATTTTTATTAGAATGCATCAGACCTTGCATATGAGCTGCAATGTGAAGGTGTATAATTGATATATCAGTGATCCACAAATTAGTTGTCCCATAAACCTGCATTGGTCATGGATATATCATCAAGTGTGACACTGGCAGAAAAGCTTCTCTTACTATGAGCTTGGGGTCTACGACACCTTTCTTGTCTCAAGGAAGCATTGAACAACTACTGACTGCATCTGACATAATTTTAACTTGTAAGTCATGCTCAAGGATAAAAATGAATACACACCACACAATACCAAGGTTATTTGTAATAAAATCTATTGGTAAATGGTTCTGGTTAGTCATGCAGCTTTATCTGCCAAACATAAATCCCTGCCTTTAAGGTCTTTATCAGAAACACAATCAGGGCCAGGATAAACTTCTCTTAGAATTCCAGATTTCCATGATTCAACTTCTTGCATGCTCCGAATGAATTTTACTTCTTGCAGTAGGTTCTTGAGGTCTTTAAAAGTTTCATAAAGGTCTCCAAGAAAGACTCCAAGAGAATAATTAAACTTACCAATCTTGTTTTTGAAGTAGTGTGGATCAATTATTGGGGAACAGTGGGATCTCCACTTTCTGCAAGGGGTATGTCAGCATTTGCTGAGCGACATGACCTTGGGAGGGAGGGTGTGGGTCAGGTGACCTTAAATGCAAAACTTACATGACTTATAGATGAGTGTATTTATGTGATTTTGGCAGCTGTAAGTGCTGAGAACAGTCTTAATATGCAATAAAGCAGTCTATTGACCACATTTGATCTGAAAAAAGGGCATGAGATGGCCAAGGGATGGCTCTGCTGTGCAAATGACATCATTTACATAGCCACAGCATCACTTTCCACTGAAAAAATTCCATACACAACACTTTTATGGATCACAGCTTCACTTCTTCCCTGACCGAGCTCACTGGCCTACAACAAACTTTGAAAAAGATATGTTTTGGTCCAAGTTCCAACTTGGGTGCAAGGGGGTGCCAGTGAAACAATAGTTCTTGCTTAAGGGTGAACGTAAGAGTAGAGCTCTTAGTTTAGTGTGCTAGTTATCATCCTACAACAACAACACACTCTACTTCAAACTTAACTCTTGTCTTCACAAACACCTCTATTGAGACAAGCTCTAGGTAAAGTTGTTTGGAGGCTTGGATAGATTTTAAGATCTTAGTGACTTGGTAGTCTTTTGGTTGGCTTTTAACCAGGGTGCTTTGATTTAACTGTCCATGCTAAACACAGTAGAGTATCTTAGCAAGTTCTGCCCCTTTTATGAAATGAAATGAAATGAGGGTTCTCAATGCAAATGGCTTTCAATGAAATGAAATGAAATAGGCCACAACTTCAATTGATTTCAATGAAACAAAATGGAATGATCAATTATCTGGTTTAATCACTGAGGTACTCCTCCTGAATGTGTCTGCACTATTATCTGTGCTCTACAGGGTGGATTGCCTGCCTATTCTACTGGTTTTCTACAGCTTTTATACCTATGAGAGAGTCTCTATTATTAGTGCATAAAACTGCTGGGTGTACTCTATCCCTGCTCAGCAGGTCCATGCCTAAATCAGCACACTATTTTACTAATGTACTTTTGAGTGATGGGGAAACTGTCCACTCAGTTAGGTCCAATTAATTTGGCTGGTGGTCTTATCATCAGGATAATGACATGCTATTTAGTCTAGATGCTAGGCCTCAAGCTATTGTGCCATTGTGGTGCCAGGCCAGTGGGTGGACTATCTCCCACTTAAGCTGTATCTATTATTGGATGGGTTGCTCCTGGGAATGCACCTACAGTTTCCACGCTAATCACCATATTTCCTTATGCAAGTTATTTAGATATTCTGGGCTACCTCCATATTTAGAGGTTCACACTATTATCAGGTCTTGGGTATCATCACATATTGGCAATGCCCCTCTTGATAGTTAATGACTCAAGTGTATTACTAGGTCCCATTTAGATCTTTGGTAACCTTTGTTATAGGTGCCTCTGAGCTTACTGAATAGACCTAGTCCTAGGTTGTTACTCAGTTACTGTACCAAACTGACCAACTCTTCAGCCTGGTGACGCATGACACATTTTGACCATCTCTTCAGCTCTTCGAGGGTGCCTGGGACATGTGACGAAGAGACAAAACTCTTCATCCGGGGGAAGAAATTTTTGGTTTTTTTACCATTTTTGGGGCCGTTTTTGGCTGTTCTTTTTTTTTTTGGCCTGTCACCCTCTTCAGAGCCCTTGGTGATGCGTGACAAATAGGGAAATCTCTTCTCTTCAGCTGACTTTGTGACACGTGACCAAAGAGTCAGTCGGTTTAGTACAGTACTACCATCGCGCTATTGATAGTAGTTTCATAATAGCCACCCCATCTTTAGTTGGCCAGTATGAGGTCATACTGCCTACTCTTAATACCCTTGTATTAGATGTGTTATCTGGGATCATTAATGATATATTTAGTGCATAAATATAGTAAAATCGCGAAATTCATGGGTAACTGGGTAGGTACCCTATCACTGGGATTGGAACTAGTGATGTACCGGCTCCAGCTTGGCCTGAAAGCCCTGGCTTTGGCTTGGCTTGAGCTGGCTTTGGCCTTCCCAAACCTTGAGCTGGGCCAAAAGCCAAAAATCAGGCTTGGCTTGGCCTGGCTTTGGCCCAGACTGGGGCTTTTGGCATATGCATGGAAATATTGTATTAAAATTAATGAATATATTATATTAAAGCATTTAAACACTAACTACAAAGTATCTGAGAAATACTCAAGGATGTTGAGGCTTACACATCTTGAAATGTGCTCGAGATGTACAGTGATGAAGGTATTGATCAAAATTGAAACTCAGCCGAACATCCCCGAAGTTCACAAACGGATCCGGTAAGCCATCACAAATTTTAAACTGAGTTTTAAAATGAATATTCATTGAACCTCCATTGAAATGTTCGAAATTTGACCCTTTGTAACACTTTTTTTTTGGCTCATTCACCACTCAAAAGCCGGGGCTCAGGCCCTTGGCTTTGGCTTTCACAAATGCTGGGCCAGGCCAAAAGCCCTCCCAGGCCAAACCTCAGGGCCTGGCTTGGCCCGGCCTATTTTGGCTTGGCTTGGCCCAGCTTCTGGCTTCAGGCTGGAGCCGGCACATCACTAATTGGAACTAGATACCTAGTGCCACATTTTTTATTTCGCTGACTTTAGCTGGACTAACTAACTGATGTAATCAGGAACACATCCATATTTGGAATTATGACATTATGTCTTCCACTTTTTGCTTCCTCTTGCCATCCCCGATGCCTTGCAAGCATTGCAAACCCTACATTCTGTTGGAAAATAAGTGTCATTGGTCATTTAAATTATTCCTGATGCTCACAGGTGTGTCTTTTTCCATTTCCTTGAAAAGTTGAAGCTTTTGTGTGGTCCCCTGTGGTGTGTGCACTGCAGGCTCATGCGTAGTCCCTTGACCTTCCTGATTTAGACAGGAGAGCCTCATGGTGATGATGTCATATGAATAATACACAATATTTCAGACCATTTGCCTTGTCTACCTCTATTCATGTGAATATATGACTATTTCTATGCTTCAAAGACCTAATTTACATGGTCAAATGCTCATTTTGAGGCTCATTCTCAAGGTGATACTTTTTTTTCCTGGCCTATGGCCAGACTAACTAACAAGCAACTGGTCTGGCATTCTAATCCTGGCACCCCTTGCTTGGGTGGCATTTATAATAGCTCTGTGATGTGTAATGACTCTGAGTGTGAGATGCTCATTGAGGATGTTGATCTTGTGCAGTGCACTGGCAGTGGTCCTTCCAATGCAACTTGATTTGTGCCAAGTTTTACTGTTCTTAACAGTAAAATGATAATCAAAAAAATTGACTTTATCCTTGCTATTATTTTATGTGTCAAGGTTTGGTCAAGGTCTTTTTGAGAAACCTAAAACAGCTTGGTTCTATGACAACAATTACAAGATGGATACAGGATTCAGAGAGTATCAGCAAAGTGAAGAAATGGCAGAAGCGGTGGAAGGTGTAACCATGTAATGATTCAGGCCAGCCAAATGCATGGGAATATACTTCTAAATTTAGCAGGTACAAGAGGGAGGGTGGCCGCAGAAGAGCCTTAAATGTGAAAACCAAGGTTGTGTAGCAGAAATTTTTTTTACATACCCCTTGGCTTTCTGCATGCTGCAATATACCAATTTAGACAGGACATCCATAAGATGAGTGAACACTCACAATACTTCCATGGGAGAATGGATGGTTTAAGCATGCTACTGGGGTAACATAACTTTTACCAGGTTCAGCAATGGCTAAAAAGTGTTTGACTGAGTGACTCCAATTCAAGGAACAAAAAATAAACAAATTAATTGAATAGAGACCTGGGTATATGAGCACTTCACAGTCTGGAATGGCATCATTTCAAAGAGCAGAGATTTGTAGATGCAGTTGTTCCTGCATTCCAGGCACAAGGAGTCCACTTTTCCATGTGGAGTCTACATCTGCTTCCAGCTTATTGATCAAAGCAGGAAATTCTGGTGATGACATTATAGACAATGGAAAAAATGCCTCTGAGGTTATTCCATTTCAATACATTCCCTTGCCAAAAGCACTGCAATCAGAACATAATCTGAGATGGTATAATGTCAATGCTTCACTAAACTTAACTGAAGTTCTTTGGCCTTTGCTGCATATGTCAGGTCAAGCAGAAGATCCAAGGTCTCATGGCCTTGGCCCAGTGCAAGTTCATATGGCATGGTGACCAAGACATGATCTTGCACATTTTTTCCCACACTGGGAAGATTAATGACAACATCAACCCTATCTTAGACAGGACGTCGGGCTGTCCAATACCAGATAGCTCCAATATTTTAGGAGAGTTTATAGTTCTGCTCCCTTAATTTAATGTAAGCCACCAAAAGATGCTGGTACTTACCCAGTACTTAAAATCACTTCCTTTTGAATCTTGACACTTCTTGCAGAACCCTGCAGATAAATTTGATGGTGTATGCAGTGGGATCCTCCTTATAGTCTAACTGGCTGAATAGAATTCATAAAACAAGGGCACAAGTGAGAACCTACATATTCCATAGGTAGCAGGAATAACATCTAAACATAAATCAATCCTTACATTGAGATTTGGGCAATTCATATTAGGGTGCAAATAAGCATTTGCAGAATATGATCAGGTCCATGTCTTGGGGTCAAGGTTAGATGTGGCCATCCATGTTCCAGTTATCTAATTTCAAGCGATTAGTTTATGGATGATGTAAAATAATCACTTGAAAAATGACATCGCCTCCATACAGGTCGTCAATTGTCTTCAACCCTTTCATTGTCTCTTGAAATAGCTTGTCAATTGTATGGAAGTGTGGGGCTATGGAAACTGGGACTGGACCCCCTTTACCACCATATTCACCAGTAAATGTATGAGGATATAAGTCTTTCTGTTCTTTGGTAGGGGAATGGACACTGGATATAAAATCAGAAGGATACTTTAGGTGACAAATGAAGCAGCATACATTTCTGATTTCTTCGAGTATTCGTGGTAATCTTTCCAGTTCCATCCAGTATTACCTAGCTTCTCAAAGGCGTCGACATCCGCTGCAGGTGGCTTACTCCAGACCTGAAAATTGATAGCGGAGCTTCCCCCTAAAACTTGTATAAGAGTAGAATAAGGAACAAAGTGGCATGTTCAAAGCTACCCAATATTTTCCCCCATGACCAAAGTAGCTGTTTATCATTAGAATTCTTCTGTTTGACCATTCAAAAGGCCCAGTCATACTATTCAGAAAAAAACCATGATCACGGGCAAACTCTGGGGCTTCAGCCGCTCTAGTAAAGGATTGAACCTTTGGATTCCCCACAGCTTGACCGAACTGAGCAGGAATATCAATGTTAGGGTCGCCAAAGGGGTTGATCATTCCCCAGCTTCCAATATGAGGATAGTAACAGATGGATCCTCTGATAGTCGGACAGCTGTGGTAAGTCCTGCAGTCTGGAAAGATATTGAGCAGACGTAATTCAAGTATCACGAATGGCAGAACTAACACCTCCGCCGATGACCACGTAGTCGAAGGCATTGCGAACAGCGTCCTCAGCAGTGATGAACGGCATGATAAGGAGAAGATTGAACTTCAGCGAAATGGGAATGGAACGGCGGTCCTTATACACATACAAATAATTGATAGACCTAAATAGGTGATGCTATTAGTATCTAGTATCAACGAAGAAGGTTGATATCGCTTACTTTAGGGCAGACTTTTCTTCTATTGCAGGCGAGATGTTTTGAAGCAGTCCTGATTACTCTGAAATCAATACCCCCAACACATCAAACGTTGCATACCAAAGCCCAGATTTTTTTGATATATATTTCGGGGTATATTACGTCTTCGAAAGCACAGGGAATAAAAAGCATCATTTTCCATCTAACAATCAGCAAAACGGTCAAGTCCGACCTTTTACATAGAAGTCCGTCATCTTCCGATCATGAGTCTGCCCATGCAACCCGCATCGTTGTCTTATATTTTGATAGTGCCCTTCAATCTCGAATCGCGACTGCTTGCACCGATCGTAACGCCGATAGTTCCATCAGGCTTCCTCCATCCTTGATGAACGACGTCCCAGATTGATAGATCATACCGAGAAACGGTGATAGTTACGCTCGCCGTATCGCCTGGTGAAATTTCGACGTCTGTGAATCCCTTCAGGACAGAAGGAGGCTCTCCTGACGATGCCGGGAAGTTGATGTATAGCTGAGGTATCTAGAAAGAAGGAAAAAATAATTAATCAAGCAGTTTTGTGGGAGTCAGCACAAATTACCTCTCCACCGAAGACATGTCCAGTATTCTTGACTTTAAAAGTGGCTTGATAAGCAGGGCGATGTAGCCACAACTGCCTAGACGATCCCTCTCCAATGAGGGTAGCATTTCCTTTTTCCCATGCTGATATAAGAGGCTGCTCGGCTGGAGTAGCCTGAATGGGTATCTTTGACACGATTAAATTGCTGTACTTGAAAGTGGTATAACTCAATCCAAATCCAAACTCAAAGCGAGGGGTGATATTGAACTGAAACAGGAATAACAGTCAGTGCCACACTTTAACGAGTCAAGAGAAGGAAACATACGGTGTCGAAATGACGATAATCGATATTTAATCTATGTTGTAAAAGCCACAATTTCAGCGCCGTTTCAAGATATGAGAAGAAGAGACGCACCCTTCGGTATAGGGAATACTTAAAATGTGGACATTGTCGCCTCCAAGAGTAACTGCAGTTCCATAGTCGGAAGGCTGTTTCGCAATGGTATACGGCAGACGACCTGAAGGATTCCAGGCACCATACAGCACATCTGTAATCGAGTTGCCGACTTCCGTTCCAGGCAAGCCTGCCCAGACGACTGCAGTGACGTTGGGATGTTCGATCCAAGGTTCAAGGATGAGAGGGCCAACGCTGTTTACAATCACAATAGTGTTGTTATTATTTGCCGCTACAGCTTGGACGAGATTGTCTCCTCCGTGCCAGGCAGTCAAGTTTTTTCTAGAAAGGGGAAAAGGCGTCAGGACATTCATGGCGCATAGTAGACAAGAAGGCAAAAACCACCTGTCACCCTCATTCCCGTCGACTGTAATATAATCCTCGCCACTGTCGGAGCTGATAAATACAATAGCTGTGGTCCTCTTCCTGGCCATGACTTCAGCCAGTTGCAAGTTGAAATCGTCCAGACTCCATGATACACTCGACCTGAAGTGACGAGCCTTTTGCAGGATGGCGAACATAGGGTGTACAAGATATGTGAAATTTGCTGTACCAGATCCCCAACCCATAGCGAGCACACCGTCAGAACCGCCCTTACCGTCAATCAGCATCGTTCAGATAAAAAATTTCGGAGGCAGCTTACCTGGTCCGAGAACTCATTGGGCCCTGACTTTCCTGGACCGGCATCACTACCAACAATGAAAATACTCCTGTCCTTCTTTCCAAGAGGCAAAGCTCGCGTTCATTCTTCAATAAAACTGCGCTGGCAGCACCCAGTTGCCTCACCAGCGTGTAATGATTGTCCTGTACATCGACACGATCGTTGGTGGCGTCGTCGTCCGGCAGGAAAGCATTGAAGTTGGTTGGGGATAACTGGAGCTGTCCTGACGCAGGAGGTACCAGCCAGCTAAAATTCGCTCGGCCATATCATCAACTCGGCTCTCTGGGATAGTGCCGTTTTGGACGAAGGCTGTAAGATTGGCGCCCCACCAAGAAGTACCTGAGTTGAACGTGATGTCTCCAGGCATCGTCATCTGCCATTGAAAAAGTACCAGCAATTAAGAATTAAAGAAGTCCTACTCAAAGACTTGAAACACAACTCACGTCTAAACCAGTTACAGCGGACATGGTGGAATGTTGTCTGAAAGAAGAGTTGAAGGTTTACTTAGGATCCAGCATGGAACAACCACTTACGCAGACCAGTCGGACATAATAACTATCAAACAAAATTTCAGAATCAAAAGTGACTTGAGGCAGGGACAGATTTCACATACAGCCCTGGAAACCGAATTCCCTTTTGATGATATCGTTCAACACCTTATCATTCTCACAAGCATATGTACCGTTGACTAAGTCTGTACAGAATCAGTTAACGTTCAGTTGGTCAGCGACGATAGAACTCACTGTAACTGCACATGATGCTCGCTACTCCAGCCATGATGCTCTTCAAGAACGGCTGCGAATAGATTCATGGATCGTTCTGTCGTCTATGTCGGAGCTGGACGACGTTCGGAAGTGTTCCTGTTCGCTGGACAATCGTAAGAAAAAAATCGGTTTTGCGCCCTTCGACAGAAGAGTGGCAGGGTGTATGAAACTTACTTTCCAATCAAATGCTTCGCGCAAGCCATCACACCACCCTCTTGCATTCCTAAAACTGTTTCATACGCCACCTCACCACTGAGGAAAGGGTCGGCACCAAAACCTTCCCAGTTCCTTCCTCCAGCAGCGAGCCGACCCATATTCATCATTGGTCCCAACGCCACATTCACTCCCTTGTGCTTGTGTTCAAGACCCATGAAAAGGCCACGCGTGCGTATTAAACGGCGGTTGAACCTGTCGATTGATGTACACGGTAATTAGATATCAAAATGGGATGATACGAGATCGCTGCGACTTACGAAGCGGCCGCATTGATACCTGCAGGGAAGCCGGTGGCAAAATCTGTATCACGTACTCCAAGGGGGGAATCCTAGATAACGTCCGATCTGTGGGTTAAGTGAACTAGTACATACTTGATAAAGAAAAACATACCTCGAGGCAAAGACCAGGCCAAACAGTCTTGTCTCCTTCAAGAATGGCAGGAATATTACCCTGTAGTGCGATAATTATGGGCTGACTTCTCAGGAAATTCCAGTCACTTACCACACATCGACCTCCTTCCCAACCTACTCCAGTAGTTATTTAACCTTCTGTTCTAAACTCAAGGAAGCGATCTAGGAACAAGGGATTGATCAGAAAAGCTCGCACATCAGAAATCAGAGACAAGTAAGATGAAAGAAGCGGGAGATTAATGCATGGCACAAGGGAAGCTATAGCGGAATACAAATACAATCTGCGCTTTGCAGAAGGCAGCAAGTGTACTGGTTGATTCATAGCATACTAGAACCGCCTGCATACGTATTTCACGTGTTTTGCCGCCGTTTCGATGAGTCATTGTTCATAGGTGAGGCTGGCCACCGCCGTAGGCTATCCCTCAACAGTGATGCCAAGGACGGGCATGAATCGCCGAAGTGTTTGAAAGAGAGACACTGCCTTGTCCAACACGATGAATGTAAAGCACAATGCTCACCTTTGCCTTTGCCTTCGCATGCGCCGCCTTCCATGCTGGTCCAAAGTCGGGGAGGATTTGTGTACTTTCAAATACCTGTCACCACGGAGACAAAAATAAAGCAACATGATGTCAGATGTATTGTCATCGCTTATGTCTGTTCACATACGTCTGGTGGGTTGCTTGGGTTCACTGAAGGATAGATGGGTGGTTCTGGAACATCCGAGGGAACAGGAAATGGTGTGAAGCTGGCTGGAGCTATAGTTGGAGTGTGCTGGGGCTCCGTTGCTCCAGGTTGTGGTACAACGACTGGCGTGACTTCGGGGGTCGAAGACGACACGGCGGATGCAGGAAGGGAAGACACCACGGAACTGGGACTGATAGAGGCGCTGTTGACTGCAATACTTGTTGAAGAAGGTGAACCGGCAGAGATTGAGATGGCAGCACTGCTAGAGGTGGCCGCAATGCTAGAAATGGCAGCACTGCTGGAAATAGCAGCGCTTGAAGTAGCGGAGCTCAACAGTGAATGCACCACAGGGTCTTGCTGGGCGACGACGAAAGGAAGGAGGAGCGCACACCGCCAGAAGGCGGCAGCAGATAGAGAGCGCATGGTGGTAACAATTGGAGGTGGAACGAGACCAGCCCAGTCCAAATTATAAACCCTCAAGGACGTCGTGAGTTAAGCTATTTTCGTCTTGTTGGCGTAAACGGGTCGTCTTACCTAATATAAAGAATTTCTGCTTGCCGGAGAGAATTCTTTACCCCAGCCTTCTGTCCCTGAATATCCACATGTTTCCTATTCACTGCTGGCAAGAATCGCTTTTCGACGGTCGCGTGGCTCTCGAGGCGCATGGAGAGGCGAACCTTGAGCAACCTATTTTGCTCACACTTCGTTGTTGATACTTGGGAGGCATTGGTTGGTTGATAGCCTGCCGTATGTACTGGTTGTCGTGATGCTAGGCTAGTTCTGGCAAAGGCAAGGTCCCTTCCCAAATCCGACAAATTTGTAACCGAATAATAGTTTGCAAGCAGTGTATATTGTCCAGGACCAATCCCCTTTTCCTCATCACTTCAACTGATTGACCTCTGTCAATTCCCTGTGACACGAATGTTGGACTTCAGAGCGAAACAACACGTCGAACATCGTCAAACATACCTTCTTTGCCTTGGGAGTGGGGTGAATTCGTGGAGTGGCGGATTTAGGCGGTGATCAAGGAGATCGAAGCTCTGGCTGCCAGGAGGGTGTCAGACGTTAACTTAAGCAACAGCATGACCCGACCGAGTATGCCTACTTTTCGGCCACGGCCCGCGTTTCTCGTGCAAAATAATCCTCGTCCTCATTACCCGGCCGATTTTGCGGAAGATGGATGTAGCGTCATGCTCAGAGATAGCGGCTTTGACGGTAAGCTTTTAGTTTTGCTGGCATATCGCAAGTTAAATGGTGTTTAGTTCATGGAAGTTCGGGTCATATGAGCTTTGATATATCTTTCGGTCATACAGTTGATGGGCACTGGCAGAGCATGGGACCAGGGAGGGAGGACGACTGGAAACGGACCGACCCAGGCGAGTCCGATGATTGATGACCAAGTCCTCGATGACAAATAAACGCGTGACGTCACAAAGGCACGCGTCGTGCACGTTCACAAGTTGCGGGCATCGCCTGTACAGTTGTATCTAATCAAGGTGGCCAATTATTCGTCCTTGATGAAGAATGTATTAAATTGAATATTTTACAGGGAGTTGTTTATTCTAAACTGCTATGGACATGATCAATGGCCTAGGATTGCTATTTAAGTGGCAGAAATCCGATGACGGCGAGTTGCGCCGACAAGAACTGCACTTGTTATGCGTCCCAGTCAGGTTCCTGCTTGATCTTCACTTCTGCATCTTGAGGAAATTTCCCGCCAATAAAAGAAAATATCTTCGTGACGAAATTGTAGCCTTGTCCTTGCCCTTCTTTGTCGACTTTTTTCCCTTTGTCGGCGTAGCATCAGAGGTTGGGGCAAGACGGTCACGTATATTGTAGTTCGGGTCCCAAGGAGGGTAGGCTTTGTTAGCTTCTTCTTTCGAACAAATCTCATATTCGGGTCCAGGGTCCATGAAGAAGAATCTTATTCTTTTCCCCGTTACTTTGTGGCGCGCCACTACTGGTTTTTTCAATTGCCTTCCACTGGCTGATCCCTTAAGTCCACTATCTGCATCTTTCGCATCTATTTCAAGAGCAGCAGAGGTCGAGGGGGCAACTGGCTCTGCAGAATTCCGAGAAGATTCCACATCCGATAGATCGTATCATAAGAAACTGGCGTTAGAGAGGGTGAAGATAACATTGCGATGTCTGATTCGACTGACATGCGATAATTGTCGTTCATGGTGGTAAGCTGATCAGTTGAGTTGCGCGAGAGCAGTATAGCGATTGGCCGAAAGGACGTAGGTCTATTTTATAGGGAACGCTGACAAAAGACAGGCCAAATCTTTGTCACCTTGGCGCCACCCTTGTCGTTATTGTTATGAATTTCAAGTGGATCAATCACCTGTGGACCATCTTCAGTTTTTTTGTTTTTTTTTTTTGAACACGACACATGATGGCTTGCCAGAAGAATTAAGAATGGCGATGCCAGATCCCATCCAGCAAACCTTTGTGGAGCTTGCGCTCCGGTTGCGCACGGAATTAGTCATTTTCATGCTCATAACGGATGCATGAAGATCCAGGAATTGAATGGTCGCTAGACGACCACAGGCAAGTTATTCCACCACTCAATTCATTTTATTTTTAGACACCTATGCATCAACTAACAGGCGCTCGTCGATCTCTCGTTGTCGAGCTCCCTACTTAAAAAGGACTCTCTGAGTCATTTCTATCTCTTCATCTTTATCCCTTCGAAATTTTTAAAAGAAAATTTATTAGCTAGTTAGGTATAAAAACCTGTAGTAGCTAGTCTTTTCTTTAGCTCGTATTCGGAGGATTTAGCTCACCCTCACATTTACATTCTGCCCCGAGTTTGGCAGCAAGCAGAGTCGCAAGTTCAGACTCACATTTATTATTCAAATTCTCTATCTACCTACGGAATTGTTTGGGTAGCGACTGACGGAGTCACCGCCTTACTCTGCCCTTCGATTTCCCTCGTCTTATACCGTTCCCACACAGAACGGGTTATTTACAACTGGAGCCCACCGCGAGGGGGTTCTAGACAATTCCGACCCTTCACATTTCCAACCCATACCTAAACCTCCTACCAAATCCATGAACTGGCGCCGTGTCGTCTCGAAGTTCACCTAGCAAGGACGTCAGGCAAGCATAAAGATGCTGTCAGACACCTTACCTCTAAACTCAATACTCCTGCTACCCCGGCATCACGAAGCTGCTCCACATTTTGATGGCCAGCCATCATCTCTCCTACGTTATCTAAACGGAATCTACAAAGCAGGAGGGCGAGTAATTTTTCAGATCAGGAAATAATTCAAAGCGCAATCTTTTACACACCAGATAATGACTACGACCTCTGGGACTTAATGCCAGAAGCCATGGGAGACAACTGGGATGTTTTCAAAGCAAAGATCCTTGACTTGTACCCAGGTGCGAGGAAGACCAAAAATATTCATTCATGATCTCGTAATGATCATCGAGGAGAATGTCAAGAAACCTATACGAGATGCTGATCAGTTCGGCAAATATTACCGGAGATTTATACGAGTCTCCATGTACCTCGAAAGTAAATCAAGACTCACCAATCATGAAGCGGCCAGATTATTCCTCCAAGGCTTTCACGTTGATTTTAGGGTGCAGGTGCAGTATCAACTTCGCCTCAAGAATCCAGACCATCACGACAATGATCCGTGGATGCTCAAAGAAGTCTCTAATGCGCTATGCTCGTTGTCGATCCGAGGTCCATCAACAAGCAAGTTCTATCAATGTCCAAAGAAGAATCAGGGCATATGCAAGGGATCAACGAGGACTCAAAAAAATCGTACCAGTCATGCATGAATAATGGATCCAATATCATCCAATCTGCCACAGAAACTGTAATCAGAGAACAGTCGACTCCTTACAATGCTCCGAGATAGCAGGGAATTTGACTGCCGAAGTCTTGAATGAAATGCCTGCAGTCCACAACTCATTGCGATGCAACTGTTTCGACAGTAGTCCATGAAGAGTTGCAATCTACACCTGCTATAGAAGCACGAACACCGTTAACCACCATTGTTCATGATGAAGTAGATAAGACCCACCAGGAAGCAAGTGACCAAAATGTAACCTCATCTCTCCTTCCAACCACATCCACCATCCTTCCAATCCAATGTGCTGCAAACAGTGATGCAGAAGTGATGATGTCCACCAGTGTGCACAAAAAAGATGTTGAGTGCGCCGAGGAGATGGAGGTACACGTCCAAGAGAGATTCACGGTCGTGACAGCCAAAACGTCTCATGCACCCCACATTCTAAAAATAGTATCCGATGTTTTCGACCTAGTTCTCGAAACTCGACTTGCTAACGACATTGCAAGAGAGGAAATTCCAATTCTGGAGAAATATCATCTATCTGATACTGAGGTCCCCATCAAGCACTCAGAGAATAGTGATGATTCTCGCCTCAAGCTTACCAAGCATGGTACTTATATCACCTTCGTCAACTCGCCATTTTTTCGCTTTCCAGTAATTCACGGAAATTCAAACTTCTATTACAGAGGATCGAGTCCATTCCTGAAATCCAAAGGTGTATTATAGGCAGGGTAGTCCTCCACATATAAGACTCCTTCCTCTATATTTGACAAGGACAACCCAATGTCGCACGGCCCAAGCCCGGCAACCAACTTTGAAGCAGGCATCAAAGTCCACTTCAAATCTGTGATTCCAAATCAGGAGAAAGACATTACTACATCCACCTTGGCCATCATATGGTTATGTTCGATGTTCCTCTGGGCAATTAGCTTCGCTCGGAAAATTAGCTTCGCTCGGAATATTCACCATGAAGATCATCCTGGAAGCCAATCTTCAAAAGTCTCTGGGAGACCAGGAGCTCGTGCTCCAAAACTTACAGGTCATTCATTGGCTGTTAACAATATTCAAGATCACAATGCAAAAATTCGATATATATTACAACTCGAAAGGATCATGTCCATTATCTACTCCGTTTTCGACATCAATCTTCTTCCTAAAATTTCGGCATTCACCTCCGGAATGCTACATTTCAGCTCGATTTTAAAAGCCCATTATTCCAATTCCATATGCTTCAAGATTTCAAGCCACCCCGCTTTGCTCTTCTCCAGCAGACATCGACACGGAGGTCGATATTTAAAAGTCTCTGGGAGATGTGGAGCTTGCGCTCCGGTTGCACACGGAATTAGTCATTTTCATGCTCCCAATGGATGCATGAAGATCCAGGAATTGAATGGTCACTAGATGACCACAGGCAAGTTATTCCACCACTCAATTCATTTTATTTTTAGAACCTATGCATCAACTAACAGGCGCTTGTCGATCTCTCGTTGTCGAGCTCCCTACTTAAAAAGGACTCTCTGAGTCATTTCTATCTCTTCATCTTTATCCCTTCGAAATTTTTAAAAGAAAATTTATTAGCTAGTTAGGTATAAAAACCTGTAGTAGCTAGTCTTTTCTTCAGCTCGTATTCAGAGGATTTAGCTCACCCTCACATTTACATTCTGCCCCGAGTTTGGCAGCAAGCAGAGTCGCAAGTTCAGACTCACATTTATTATTCAAATTCTCTATCTACCTACAGAATTGTTTGGGTAGCGACTGACGGAGTCACCGCCTTACTCTGCCCTTCGGATTTCCCCTCGTCTTATACCGTTCCCACACAGAACGGGTTATTTACACCTTTTGAAAACAACGACAACTGGCTACGCCGGCCCGGGGTTGCGACAAGGTGTGGCTGTGAAATTGAGCAGTGAGCACCGAGTTTTTACTGCGACCACCATCACGTCAGTGCAATTCAGAATGTCCTCTCTAAATATTCTTACTCTTCAGCGTCCAAATGATGCTGTTGCCCTGCATAAATATCCCCTGAACACTCTTCTACGCAGCTTGGGCATCTTTCAGAATCGTGGTTATGGATGAAGATTGGTGGATCAATGATAGATGTCGGTGAGTATCAACCTATTTACGTTGCTATTCCTGTGAGGTAGTCATTCAGTAGAAATACAGTATCGTCATGAATACTTCTATCAGTCAACCGTAACTGTAGGCTGTTCTATCCACAATGAACACCGGTATGCAATTTACCGTTTTTACCTCGATCCCATTCTTGTCTTATATGTTAAACACCCACAGGATCGCTTCTTTCTCTTGCTATCATCCGTGAAACGAGACATATCTGAATCCCCCCTTCAAATGCCGTTCGTCAAGGTTGACGATGTTTCGCGAAAGTCCTTTGACTATATAATCATGGGTGGCGGCGTATGTTTAGCAATCTTTTCGTGGTGTCGACCTAGGAATTCATTTACGTCTTGACTTGGTCAGACTGCTGGACTCACAGCTGCAGCTCGTTTGACAGAGGATCCGTCTGTCACCGTCCTTGTATTAGAAGCGGGACCTGTTGAGAACTTGGGCGACTCTAAAATCGACCTACCGGCTCAGTTTGGTCACACACTGGGAAATCCGCAAGTAAGGCGCTGTTATCTTTTCCCTGACAACTAGCTAACAAAAATATTCAAGTATGACTGGGCTTTCAAGACCGTGAAGCAGAAGCACGCCAATGACAACCAATTCTTATGGGGGAGAGGAAAAGGATTAGGTATTTATTTCCAAGTCTCTTTCATTTTAATTGTGCTGAAAATCATCTCAGGTGGTAGCTCCGCGATCAACTTCTTGGGCTGGGTAAAACCACCCGCTGCAGACATCGACGCCATTGAAAAGCTCGGCAACCCAGGATGGAATTGGGCAGATTATCAGAAGTACTCCCAAAGGTCGGAAACGTAAGCGAGTTCTTCTTTTCCTGCTGTGCTTAGCCTAAATGATCTTTATCCTATTTTAGAGCACATTTGCCTGCTCAAGAACAAAAGGCCTTGTACCCGCATACATACACTGCTGAGTTCGGGGGAACGTCGGGGCCTGTGCAAGTCTCCATACCACCTCATGTCCATACCATAGATAAAATATTCCAGCCGACGATGCTCAACGTTGGATTGAAGAGAATTGATGATCCATATGGCGGTGATGTAAGTTTTCTTTTGTCATTGGCAGGCCATCCTAAACAGCTCCCTCATTCCGCAGATTACTGGGACGTGGATGACATCTTCCACGATCGACCCTAAGACCTGGATTCGCTCCTACGCTGCTTCCGCTTATTTACTTCCGAACCTTAATCGTCCTAATCTCAAGGTAAGTGGATTTGACCATTAAGCTTCTCCTATGTTCATCTAAGGCTTTGAAGGTTCTCACCAGTGTATTAATCTCTCGTGTCGAATTCGATGAGATTAATGCAGACAGGAAACGAGTAGCAACTGGAGTTGATTTTGTTCATAGCGGGGTAACGCATAGTGCATTCATAAATAAAGAGGTCATTCTCAGTACCGGGTGAGTCTTTACTACTCGACAACAAAAAGTGCGGCATTTTGACTGCTAGGTGCAGAGCTATTAAGTCCCCTCAGATTCTGGAATTATCTGGGATTGGGCAGCCTGAAATTCTTTCGAAAATAGGAGTTGACCTCGTGGTTGACCTTCCGGGTGTTGGAGAGAATGTACAAGAGCACACCATTGTTGGCATACCACATGAGCTAACACCTGGTCCTAACCACGAGACTTTGGATCTGCTGCGTGATCCAGGCTACTTTTCTAAAGCTACGGAACTCCAGTTGAGTAAAAATAATATGCGCATATTTCTGGCAATGTTCAAAATTAATTCAGTTCATATTTAGCGCTGCTGGAAAGGGTCTGCTGCGCTTCGGGGTTACCTCTGCTGCATATTTTCCCTTCTCCATTATTAACTGGAAAGAGTTCCCTGTGTTGATCGACAATTTGGAAGCCGAATTAGCCACCCAACAGAAAAGTGGAATGCTCCCGCCTGGTTTGGAGGAACAATTTCGCATTCAAATTTCCGCTCTTCGGGATAACGCTATCCCTGATTGCGAAATTCTTTGTTTTCCAGGATTAAACTCCAGGAAAGGTCCGCTATTTTATTTCTATGCGGTGTGAATTCTCTTGACTGAGCTTGAAAATTCTCAGTCCTCCCGGAAGCGAACAAATCCTATGTCACTCCGATGGTGTTATTGAATCACCCCTTTTCGCGAGGAACTATTGTGAGTATCCTCGTATTGTGCAGTATAACTATGGATAACGAATATTCTAGCATGCGGAAAGCTCAGACCCAGCTGCCCCTCCTGTCATTGACCCCCACTATTTCGAAAACAAATTTGGTGTGTCACCCAGATGTACATCTTTGTCAACCTCCGTCTCTTACTTTTTTATAGACCTTGAAGTTCTACTCCAACAAATTAAATTTGTCTGCAGCTTGAAAGACGTTGAACCTTGGAAATCCGGTGTGCTTCGTGAAGTGACGCCTGGCCCAAACTGCATGTCTGATGATGATCTCCGGGGTAAACCCTTTGTCGTCTTCGGTGTCAGTTGACTCAATCCTTGCAATTACTGTCCGAAAGACTTCATTAAAAATAATGTGTCGAGCTCATGGCGTATGTTGATATTATCGGGCGTTTCTGGAACACAGAGGCTGATTAGTTATAGACACTATCGGAAGTTGCTCTATGCTTCCACGAAATAAACGGGGTGTAGTCGACCCCGAACTGAAGGTCAGTAAAGCATGTTTCATAAGGTACCTGTAGGTCCGTAATCTCGATTTATTCAATACAGGTATATGGCACCAGTAATTTAAGAATAGCAGATCTATCCGTCGTGCCTCTTCACATTGCTGCGCACACCCAAGGTCAGACGTTCTAAAATAACGCCCAAATTTAGCTGACCCGAATATTCGACTGTAACCAGCCACCGCCTACGTCATTGGCGAGAAAGGTGGGTCCAAGTTCACGTCTTTTCATGTTCTTTGGTTGACACATCAATAGTTGCGGACATCATTAAAGCTACACCATCATATTCCATGAATTCTATGTGCTCCGCGGAGAGTTGAAGATAATCTTGCCGGTAGACAAATTATGACGGCGCTGAGAAGTTGCAGACAAGTTAGAGGAGAATTAGCACCTTGTCGTGCTTTCGTTGGGAACTGGTGGATTTGGTATTCTCAGAATTTTTAATTCATGTAGCGGTCAATAGGATACTATTTGACTCTATCGCTTTTTTACGTTCTCGCCGTGACTAGCACATTACTTATCGTTGACAAATTGTTGAATACCACACGGCGGGCCTACAAATGTCCAAACTGTGTCAAAATTAAGGACTCTTATATTACAAAATGCTCATTTTGAGCCATTTGCACTAAAGGAGTGGCTGATTTGGACAATACTGTATTAGCAGCTCAATAGCAGCTTGCCCGCCGTGTGAGGAACAGGAACCACATTACCGATGTTTATGTAATTATTTGCTTCTGCTAAAAATAGCTATCCCTTTCACGACTCTTTCCTTGATCATCATTTTCTCAGGCAAATTTTCAAGTCGTCTTGCCAGCCATCGCTCCGAAAGAATGAAAAGCCTTTGCTTGATATGACGCCTGGCATAGGTCTCTCCGCCATGTCAGCTCCAAACCGCTCACCTTGCGAAGACCATGACTACAGGCCTTGCCCCCCCACTGGCTGTCGCTCTCCTTGCCCAGCTCTCAATACGCTTGCGAATCATGGTTATATGTTCGTTTATTTCAATAAGTTATGTCTTGGTTAAAATATAAAACCCTGCTTAGTTCCCGAGAAGGATATGGCCTGTCTTTCTTCGCGGTCGTCGACGCAATCGTCCGAGTATACAATCTGTCATACCCTATGGCAGGTTTTCTCGCACTGGTGGGCTTCCTCACCTGTGGTCGCATTTCCTTCGGGCGAGGAGTCCTGGACATCTCTCGAGATATCTTCACGAAACGATTCTGGATTCTCTTGGCCCTTTTCCCGCTCTTCCTTTTGTTGAAGTTTGTCGCTGCATTTGGTCCTCGCTTGGTCCTCGATCTGTCCTCTTTGTCGTTCCGCGGCGGTACCAAGATTACTCACGATGCCTCTTTCGTACATCCAGATGGTGTATCATCGACTTCTCCACGCCCCAATCTCCTCGGAGGTCTGCTTGATTTTGCGTCAACACGACGAGGGCTGGATGGAAAGCCACGAGATGGACTTGGACTCATGGACATCGCTCATTTTCACGTTCACCGCCTTAAAAATGCCCCGGCTTCTCTCAACGACATGCACTCTCAAATTGCTTTGGGCGAATGCGCTTTGACCTGGGACGTCTTGCGGGGCCATCAGTGCTACGATGGGCCTGGCGAACATGATCGTAGCGCCTGTATGCTAAAAGGTCGCCTTGACGGTGTCATCCCCACGTCTCGACTGGAACAATGGTTTGGTCAGGAACGACTGCCAGATGGGTGGTGGGATTTCGAAGGTGTTCGTCCGGCAACCCCGGTTGGACTCGTCAGTGCGACAGTTTTGGCTAATTCTGTTGGCAAGTTGGCTAGGAAGAGTTCCTGTGACTCCTGTCCCTCGTTACATACACCTTACTAGTCCGTTATGGCGTCAGGATGGGCATAGACCCGATCGATATTCCTCATATTAGTATATATATATTCAACGTTAATTTTGTCTTTCATAATGGTGGAGGGCACTTTAATGGAATGGGGCGAAGTTCAAGTTACCACAGAGGGTCCAAACCAGAAAGACTTCGCTCTGCCAGTTCATATGATCAAAATGATGTACAGAATATTGGTTCAGACGATGTGTTATACTCGAGTAACAACTGTGAGGTTACAACAGGTGCTATCTAAGCTATCTAATAACAGGGTTCCTTGAGCAAGACAGACTACAAGGGCATACACAACAAAAGGAAGCCTAGTCCCTGGTCCGGGCGTTCAATTTCTCAAGATGAAGAAGACGGCGGGTCCGTTCTTGAACAACGTGACTTGATAACAGCCTCTTTCCAACGTTCCCTCTGTTTTTGGCCACCTTGAAAGCAGTTTGAACCTGTCCCGACGTATAGAGCACGTTCGTAGGTTCGTCCGCCAAATTAACCTAGTCTTCTAATTAGGACGGAACCCAGTTGGAGTGTAAGCGGAGGTCAGAAATTACTCTGGAACAATGTTGAGAAAAGGAATTCATATTAACAGGTTTAGGTTCGTTGAACACACGTCAGTTCAAAACTTCTCAGGCGGTTCTCCACTTCACAGGGAATGAATGTTATTAAGTTCTTGTTCTTCCATGTTAGAAAACCTCACCACGCAAGCATAATAGGTCAAAAAATTCCATGGGCATGACTGTATTCAGTCTCCCCATCTTCTCTCAACAGTCAGAGTTGTGCATCCGCCTTTCCCTCAAAGGAGTCTTTCATTACATGTCTGGATCTGCCGGAAAATGTCTCTCCTCGAGTTCTCATATCTCGCCTTCTCCTAGAGAATATGAAGCAATAATAAAATATGTCAGGCTCGTCAGAAGCACTAAGAATCATACAATCCAACGTGATACATACCAATGTTAACGCCATAGTGGACGACTGTTCCTGGAATACAATGCAGGAAAAGAAGGTCGATCTTTTACCATCGGTTTTTGCCAACATTTTCCCGGAAACTTCCTCCGCAGCTAGATTGGCAAGCCGGAATTTGACATCATCTAAAAATTCTGCGAGCGTACCTCGAACTCCATATTTACATATATAAGCGAATCCGGGGAATAACCCCATTTAATTAATCTCGCGGTACTTGTGATCCGCCCTATTATTAGTAGAAAGCTTCGACATTGAGATGTTCCGTTAAGTACATACTATTTTAAAGAGATGCGTTGAAGTAAGCAGCGGTCAGAGAAATAATAGGACAGGCTTGGGCCCTAGTAATACCAACTCAGCTATATAACTCGGTAGGAAGACCATGTTTTCTAGAATTCCAGACTTTAGTCCTTGACCAAGGGACGGAGCGAAATGCTTAGTTTCTACACCTAGACTACACGGCACCGTCAGCGTGGACGAAAGTCGCTGATTTTAGATGTGGGGTTCTACCGCCGTGTGAGTCGATGTGACTTACGTAGGGTTGTTTTGGCCTTATTTATTTTTAGAATTGCCAACGAGCTTGGACTTCATCCGCCGACACTCCACCTTCCTGTTGCAAGAACACCGAATACACCCAGCTTGCTTGCTAGATGTTATACCGAGCTGAGAAATGTACTGTACCTGTCGGCAGTTTACACAGTGCAGAACCATCACGATGTTTCTACGGTCGGTCTCCTGGAGTCTGGACGAACAATTAGGCCAGTAGCTTGGAGTATAGCCAACCTCAGCCTTGGTTTGATGGTAGAGCACGGTCTGTGCAAGCGTTATGGATTGAGTGTGTAGTCTAGAAGCTGACATGCACGTTTTACTTCAGCTCTCACCCGTCACAGAACTGCTAATAGCGACTCCTTTCAACTTCAAGCAGACATGGAATCGTGCTTGCCTTCTCGTCGAAACTTGGGAAGTCGGACCACTGGAATCCCTGTTCTAAATGTGAAATGGTTTTCCTGGATCAAGACCGGTGAAACGGTACCCATCGTTTCGACGTTTCTAGACTTTGGCTCTCCAAACTTGAAACCAAGTAGGTCATTCACCTGTCTACTTTGTCATCTCTGTTCTGTTGCTTATTTTTGTTGGCTTGCTATTTTTAAGATGTATCATTTTTATTATGGCCATGCCTGGGAGGGAACATAATTCACAGTTCAGATGTCCCCATACCGAAGGCATTAGTCGCAAAATAACGGCAATGCGTCGCAATTCTGATAAAATTTTGCATTCCGATTCGTCCAAAAAATCTGAGCCTCTTCCTGAATATAGTTTCCGATATAGACGGAGCTTTCTAAAGTTGTATCTATATTTCAGTGCAATTCGGCTCTTTTCTATGCAATAATCCTGATGAAGATAGACACGCAACTTGGATCTCATCGCTCATTCTCTGGAGTCACACGTTCGTCATTGCCTTTTCGTCCGCGTTTTTGCCGTGGTACTTCTGAAATTCCAATTAGAATTCTGAGTCTACCGAAGCCAAAATTATCGCAGCGGTGAAATGTGGATCCTCTGGACTGTGGTTAGCTCCCAGGTAGCTGGTTATAAAAGCTTGTCGGATTCCCTCAATCTCTTCAGTTGCATTGCACTCCTCGTTCTTATTCACCCTCATACATTTGCTCCGTCATTCAAAATTTTTTTTGAACAACTAGCACCATGCGCTTCACTCAGAGCTTTGTCGTCCTCGTCCTCGCTGCTGCTCTCTCGGCATATGCTCTGCCGGTTAGGAATATTTTCATTTTCATGATCAAGTCTGTGCATTATCTAATCTATGGTTTTAGGGTGCAAGGGCTGGAGCCGACGTAGGCGCTCGTGAGGCATCTGAAGCCGTCAAGATCCACCATCACAAGCACCATCACGAAGCTGGCGTGGCAGAGGTCGAAGCTCGTGAAGAAGACGACGTTGAATTCAAGAAGCACAAGCACCACCACAAGCAGGGAGAGGTCGAGGCTCGTGAGGACGATGAAGAGGACGCTAAAAGGCACAGGAAGCACCACCACAAGCATGGTAACATCGACGCTCGAGAGGACGACGATGTCGATGCCAAGAAGCACAAGAAGCATCACCACAAGCACAGCGACGTCGAGGCTCGTGAGGATGAAGACGTTGACGCCAAGAAGCACAGGAAGCACCACCACCACAAGCATGGCACGGTCGAGGCCCGTGAGGATGAGGAGATCGATGCTAAGAAGCACAGGAAGCACCATAAGCATGGCGAGGTTACCGTTGAAGCCCGCAAAGAGGACGCTCGCAAGCACAAGAAACACCACAAGCACCACGGCGAAGCTGAAGTTTCCGCTTAGGTATGACGTCTGCCTCACTCGACGGTTGGCTTCCGCGGTTCTCTTGCACCAACTCAAAAGCCTGAATTCGAAATTTGTAAAATGACATAACTTGTGATAGTGTTGGAACTGATTGTACTATTATCTCAAAAAAATAAATGTGACATTGAAGTACTTCATAAGGCAAACCAACCATGTACATGTTAAATAATTTTATATTCGAACTTGAGATTTTTTATTTATTTTGGAGCCGGGTCGTATTCTTTCACTCTTTGTGCAGGACACAGTCAATACATCGGCTTTGTATTGCCGCTCTAACGAACCTTTCTATATACAGACGCGCCACATCTTCCAATTTTGGTAACGTTTTTGTATTTCCTTTTATTTTAGGGCTAAGCCATGCGACTTGAAAAAGCCTTGCTTAAACGTGAAGAGCCAATGCGATCAAACGTACGTGTGATGAAATCAGTGAAATGCAGTGGACAAAGTCGAACAGCTTAATCTGGGCCTAGCTTCGAGTTCAGAACAGTTGGTCTATTCATTGTCAATAAGCGACAATCTCGGACATTCGGAACGGACGATCAGGAGCAAAGCACGGTCGCCACGAGAGGCGGGACCGAAGAGAGAAGTCAGAAAGACAGAGTGTAAGCTAAGATTGCAGATTAGAGACCGGAACGTAGATTGTAGATGCGCGTGCTTGGGATACCAGAGGAGATCTATCGTAAGAGATAAGGCAGAGTGCTTGGTAAGCATGTTCATAGATAGACGTTACAACGGAGAGCCGCGGTTTTATTGCAGTACCGGCAATCTTCAATTTCAAGTCGTATCTTGGTACCGTTGCTACCCCATTTAGTTACATACCGTACGCACCAGCCGTCTTCTTCCATCGTACGCAATAAAAGCCAAGATATTTCTTTCCATTCAAAGGAAAGGATCCACGAAACCAAGACGATAGCAAGAATAACAGCACCTGCGAAATGGATATTAATAGAAAACGCTAATGAGCTATGGATTTGATAATAAGACTGAAGTTCAGTCAAGAGAGATAAGAGAGGGAAAGGAAAGGCGAATACTAACACTCTTTATATAGGATAGGTCGGCAAATTGAATATTATATCCCTTTAAGTGGCGCATCCGGCTTTCCCGCTGTCACAGGAATTAACCGCACCAACCGCCCTCTTATCAATGTCCTCAACAGAACCTTCAACCGATTCATATTATTTTCACCCACTGAGAACATAGCGGTGTGGCGTCAGTACTTCAGCGGTTGAACTCTGGACTAATCAGTAGCATTTTCGAGAGGGAAAGTGAATGGGCTTTCGGCATGATTGCCATTCCTTTTTCCCTGTTGATCTTACAGGTAAGGTAGTGGCTCGTGGAAGGAATGGACGTGGCTCTAATGTTTACTGGTACAATGGTAATACAGCAAAATAATATCAGAAAGTATGATTACAAGACAAAATGAAATAGTAGAAAGTCCGACGAAGAACAATAAAAAAATAAACAAAAGTACAGGCGGAAAGCACGCCGCTGTATGTCTCCTCTTCCCATTATTAGCCCATAGCGTTGTCCCACATCTATCTGCCTTGAGTACACTACGTTCAAGAAATAGATGCTAGACGAGCACTGGGAACTGTGACAAATCAGAATTGACTCGAGTGGAAGTTTACGCGGGAATATACACGACGCCAGTTATCATTACGACGCCACTCGCATGCTGCGCAGGCAGCCTCTCATCTTCATCATCTACCTCCTCGTCCTGCATTGAATCTCATTAGATTCTTGTCTAGATTGGGACGAATTTAAAAACACTGACCTCAGGACACGGTCGCTCGGCTCGACGTTCCTTTGAATCCTAGGGCGCTTAGCTTTTGGGGGCACCACTTCGGTTGTTGCGGGAGCGCCGGTGGATGCAGCTTGAAATGAAATACTTCCTGTAGCCGATCCAGAAATAATGTTTCCTGCTGGAGTTTCTTCAGGCGATTCTCGAGGGGTGGATTTCGACTCCTTGGCCGAATCCTTGTGGCTAGTGGACTGGAATGAAGTTGAAGTTGAGACAGAGCCTGAAGGTATGTCTGCTTCTGAATATTTTAGTGTTGACGAGAGGACGCATTCTTCTTCATATTCACGCCGCTTTCTTTTAAGATTCTGGCGAGGTGGAAGAACAGAACAAGACGCTGACTTCTTCTTAATGGCATTGGCCCTACGCGTTGGAGGCTGGGGTGGAGAAATAAGATCCTGAAGCCCACCATCCTTACTAGTCGATGCTTGAGGAAAGTCAGACTTGGTGTTAAGTTGGCTTGGACCAGGGATATTTTGAGCAGTAATTGTCGATGTGTAAGTCATACCGAAGGTAGGTCCTCCCGGTGTCTTGAAGACGTAATTTCTGTTGTCGACACCGAAGTGACCTTTATAAGGATTGGAGGGAACACCTATAAATTTTTGGAACTTGGGCGGCAGAACCCCCGAGGCAGCGTAACTTCTGTTCGCTTCGCCCCAGTTATTCATTGGATATGTCGGATATGTGGCGGCGGTTCGAAAAGAGCTTGCAAATACTGGGTTTGACGAATGGTAAGGATAATAATTGGATAGGGAAGAGGTTGAAGAGGATGTTGATGATAGTGGTAGGGAGGTTGGAATTGGCAAGTGAGGCTGGGTGGCCCAACAGTCTACCGCTAACCGGAAGTTAGAGTATTCAGGGAGCCTGCACATATCATTGTAAGTCCTAGGAAGGGACCGCGGAGTCATATTTGTCATATCTACCGATGCAAATACGGGGAAGGGGGGCAGAAAGGAGAGAAAGGCCAGAACACAGAGGTAATATATGAACCACAGATATATGAGAAAGGTAATTTATAGTCCAACAGGGCCAGTCTCTATGTCGCTATGAGGACTTTCATTAGGTTCATAGGGTGTATCTGTACCTTGCCAATTGACCATTGTGCTCCCAACGTTATTCTATAGATGTGTTTGAGAATCACCCGATTTGTCGGACTAGTGTGGCCTTATAGGTCATAGTCATGTAGACAAAGGGTTGGCCTTAGGTTGTTAGTTGGAATTATTGCTTTCTTAATCGTCCTGGTATGAGGTAGGTGAGCAATTCGCCGGATGAAAAGGCTCGCAAAGAAAATATAAAGGCGTCCAGTTCCTTCAAGCTGAGTTTCTTTTCCTAACGAGCAATT
This sequence comes from Gymnopilus junonius, assembly GCA_015501075.1. Classification (NCBI taxonomy): domain Eukaryota; kingdom Fungi; phylum Basidiomycota; class Agaricomycetes; order Agaricales; family Galerinaceae; genus Gymnopilus; species Gymnopilus junonius. The sequence goes on from JADNYJ010000175.1 coordinate 27,485, forward strand.
CAATTATGAAAGAATAGCTTGGAAATTTAAGTAAGAGAAGGAATGCCCTTAGCCTACTCGCATCAGGCTATAAATACAGCGAAACGTTGAAATCCCTTTTTGCTTGGGCCAGTTCTTGCGCTAAGCCAAGTCAGCCAAGCAAAACCACGGCTTCCGGTCCTTTCGAATTACTGGGGCTGAGCTTTAAGTGAGTCATTGATAGCTTTTTAAACGCTTTGAAAGTCAGTAACCAATTAGAGGGACTAGGCTGAGGAAAGGTTAACGGATAGATGAGATTGGTGTGCAGCGATATAACTTGAGAAGTCGACCAATGAATTCGTGAATAGCAAACAAGCCGCAGTGTACAGCTAAATTAAGTACATCCACCACAACTATCAACACTCTCCAGAGAAATGAATACAGGCAGACAGACGGACAGGCAGATGAGCACGAAAGCAATAGGTAAGAGTAGGTACCAGGATGGACATATAGCAAACAGTATGTCCATAAGCAGAGGGAGATCCAAGAGGACGTGTACAGGACCTTGCAACTTGCACCTTGAGGCTCGAAGACCCATCTGTCTAATCTGACGTACAGTATCCTCCTCAGGGTATTCACTATCGCCATGACTCGCAGATCACATGCCTACAGATGGAAGGAAGGCCTAAACCAAGACAAGACCGAGATCAAGAATGATTCCTTCCTGCGAACCGTAAGGGTTAGGAAAGACCGACAATGCAATAGCAGCACCTGTAAGAGTGTTTAAATATAATATCAGGTCAGCAACTGATTTTGACGAGCGGATTTAAAGGGAACGATTGGAAGGGACAAGGCATATAAGAGATACAAAGAGCCAGTAGAAGAAACAAAGAAATGCGAATGTAGAACTCTTTCTAGGATAAAAAAACATGTACATCCGCACCAGACGCTTCACTTCTGAGTCCACCCACCTCTCACTCAACCGTTCAGCGTAACCTTCAACTCCACAACCAACACGCAAGCAAGCACCTCCAGCGTCTCCCTATTGTCCCTCTTGGGAACGGACCTAGAGCGATTGCGCAACAGGCCGACTTGGCGCGTGGAGAATGAGATGGAGGGATGAGAAGGGGATGGGTTGGATTTGGGTTTTTGTTTGGGATGGAGGAGTAGAAAAGGAGGATTTTTGGAGCCGAAGGAGATGAGGGACCTGCGGGCTTTTGGAGCAGGAGTCGGAATTGGGTTTCGTGAGCTTGAGGGAGACGAGGGAGACGCAGGCACTACCTCCGAAGTTTAAGGCAAGGTACTTAACCCAGGGCTCACCCTGCCCCTCCTTCCATAATACCCCTCGGGAGCACTCGCAACACCTTCCCGAGCACCATACACTCGCACGAGTCCTCCAGGGGCGCACGGTCTTCGCGATTTCAAAGAGGTCCCTGAAAGAGTCTTCTCCGTCAAGGTGAAGTTCGTACTCGTGGGCTAGGACGTCTTGGCAGACTTTGGGCTGTATGGAGTGGTCTAGGATGGGGGCTTCGAGGTGCAGGGTTGGGAGTACACCAGGGCTGCCAGCAAACAGAGAGAAGGGCAACGGGTCGCTTGTGTATGGTGTATGGAGGTCCAATGAAACTCTGGTATGAGGACAAGAAAGCGGATATGAGGATGCGCATGCATGCCGTGTAGAAGTCAAAGAGCTGGGAGATGCTGGCGCTCTGGTTTGGTTGGTTGGTATAGCCGTGGGAAACAGTGGATAATCTAGAGTACTTAGGGTATGCGAGGATAGGGAGGCCAGGGTTTCTTGGGGGTTGTATGGGACGAGGCTGAGGAGGAGAGGACGCACAGTTGGGGAAACGTGATCAATTTTTGCGAGGATCCCTACAACACCTCTCCAAGAAACAACTGGTCAAAGCATTTCCGGCCACTCATACTCCAAGGTTTCCTGGAAACCCAAAAATTTGGTGCGTCTTCTGCCCTTAAATTGACTTCAACTCCACTTGGTAACCCTAGTCGAACCTGCTCCAAAAAATGCTGCATCGAACTGGTCTGCTCAAGCGTCCAATCTAAAAGACATTCAAATTCCAAGCACGTTATCCGATTTCCGCGCGTATATATACCTAGCCAGGGATTCTTGAGCATGGAATCTATAAAGATTATTTGCTGAAAATGATCCGAGTCCTTGGGTCGTAGAAGTGTATGTATTGAAGATCAGGGGCGATCCTTCCAAGGGGAGTAGCTATTTTTTCGTCTGGACCTGGAAAAAAGATTTGCGCAGCGACAGGATCCCGAGGAAAATCGGGACCAAGCTGGAGCTCCTTGAGATTAGGAGTAGATTGAAGGGTATTGTTAATCTCCACAACTGACAATGGGCCACAGACGTCCAGACGCAGACTTGCGAGAGCGGTAGTTGAAGGTTTAAAAAAACTGACGCAGGGATTGTTACACCCTTTGTATGGATCGCCACTTGACGCAAGGTCGGGAGTGTAACTTGAGCAGGCATCGAGAACTTTGCACTATTAACAAAGACTGTAAAATCCCCGAGTTCCAGGGAGGTGCATTGGCGGATGAAAGAGAACCATGTGTCAGGGTAGATAAACATATTCACCTAGGATCAAATGTGTGAGCGTCGCCCAGGCGAGAAAACTGTCAATGTCTGGCCCGATGAAGCACAGAGATTCGACGAATAGTCGTCGAACTGGCTGTGTGAGCTTTATTGGAATAAAATCCTGTGTGTCGTACTCCGTCCTTTCATTGGTGGGTAATAATACATAACTCTGCATGCCTGAGCCATCCTCTGACGCAGGACGAGTGTATCCAACGAGCGACATAACGGTAGAGGTCTTTCCCCAAATAGCTCTCGGAGCGCTGTACTCCAATAAAGGTCCACCTCGAGATACTCCGCCGAGCTCATAAACTCAACCACAAATGCATGTTGTTCGTAGTCATCCAACATGACTTCGAAAGGTAAATCGAGCGGAGACATATCAAGCGATAAGCGGAGGAATGGAGCTAATGAAGGCCCAATGTTTGACTGCCACCATCGTAGGAATTCAATATCTGTATAGCGGAGCGCTCGTACGCCCTCGACGTATACTGTTATCTTGGATACATGATAAAGGTGTTTCCAGATCAAAGGACTATTGAGAGCCACAGATCGCCAGTAAGAGCATATTTGGCAGAGGAGCATGGGCCCGAATGTGACATCTGGTTGCTGATGATCAAGGGGATCTGAGGGAAGACAACATTGGAATATTTCGCCAAGAATATCAGGCGGGATCTCTCGGCCAGAGCCTCGGATTGCACGAGCCATGATATAAGTATGACAGTCTGAACGAGTGAATTCAGTAAGGAATACCGTAAGATTCCAAGAAGAGCATAGAAATTGTACTAGACGCACGACTTTTTAAAGGTTAGCTGACGGAGGGTTGAGAAATGAATGCTCGAAAGCAGGCTCAAGGTCGGGTAACTGGTTGCCACTGGTCACTCCTTCCTCTCGTGATCTACACGCCAGCCTGTAGCATATTTTCACATGTCCATCTTCGGCGCGTCGTCTAGTAGTTCCTTCAAGGCATTGGCGACCGGAAAATTGTCAAATTTTATTTTATTTCAAAGAACCCGGCTCCAACATAGGAGCTCTTCTTTGCTGTACATTGTCACCTACTTATTACTACATGCTACTTACTATGTCGGACGGCCAATACATTTCTAAGAATACATTGAAGCTCGAGGTCCGGATCGAAGCGGGCCAGGGGGAAAGGCGACGGCGCGACGCCCTTACCGACATCATTTTCTCCAAGTATACCTTGCAATTATAGTTGCCTCGCAATGCATGTCATTAGGCTGGCAATTTTGACGTAGTTTTTCTTATGGCCGAGTGCATTTCTTCAGGTAAACTAGTTTTAACAGTTAACGGGTTCTTATCGTTGACTTGCTGGGCAAAAATAGCAAGGAGCGGCCAGCGCGTTTCTAAAGATAGTACATCCTTACATTATACACATTCGACCCGGAGTTCCGGAGCAAAGTGGATCCAAGCGGTGAAGCCAACGTTGCGCCATGACTTTGCCTTACAAACACACATCATCTATGCTCGAGATTCGACGCATTGCTGCTTGTCTTGCATTGCAGTCCGTGAATCATCTATACGATATCCTTCCCATGTCGACTCGACATGCACCCCCCTGTTCCAGCAAGACTTTGTAGTATGTATCGTGCCTGCCAATTTCCCCATGTTCAGTGCAGTTGAGTACGCTAATCCTTGTGTTCAGAAGGATCGCTAAGTCTCTGTCAAAAGGAAATGCAGAATTTTAATGCGTCAACTATCCTCTTGAATATCCGCATCCCTGATATCGGAACCACGGAAGACCTGATCTCTTGGGGAGCAAAGAAGGCGATCCTTGGTAAGATCCATTCGTTCCATTTCATTTCCCATACAGGCAACCGAACAAATGGTGTTTCCTTGTGGAACGCCAGCATTATTCCACAGCCCTGATAAATGAAATTCTGCCGATGGTGCTCGATCTCAAAGCCCACTCAAGAAATCTCCAACGGCCATAGTTTGATTCCACCAAACCCTCGTGAATAACCAAGTTGTGAGGCTTAGCCTTTCGATTGCTTGCATTCACTACTAAGATTTTGTCTGTATTATTTCGCTCTGTGAACAACACTAACAGTGGTCAAACGCTGAGAATCCCATCGCATCTCTTTACCGTCAACCTCTCTAATATATAGTCGCTCACAAATCAACCTACAGGTGTCTAGTGCATCTCTTCGATCTCGCCGTCTCCCACAAAGAAGGTACACCAGCATTGCAACATGTCAGTCACGTCGTACTCTGGGGCTCGGCTGTTATTGTTCATCAGTGCTGAATACCAGTTCCCTAGACAGTGAACCTTACCATATCGCGCACCCAGACCTGTTGAAGTCCATCCTTGCCCGCTTCACAGGCAACTCCCAGTCTGAATGGACATCACTGGTCGAGTTCAGCCTTTCCTCGTGTTTCCATCGCGAAGAGGAAGATTTCTCAGTGTCGCAGTGCTTCCGCTTTCGAGACAGCTTCGGGGGTAGCAATGACGAATAGGATGTCGTTGGCCCATTGCGACTGGTGACGTCAACCCCATTGGTGTGTCCATCACGTCCGCTATCTGTTATCCGGGCTACGAATTGCCGTTTGTATCCAAGTGATTGCCCGCTATCCCAAACCACAGGTGTCAATCTGTAATCCGAGAGGCAAAGTGCTATAAATTACCTTTGAACGGGTATGACAGGATTTTCCTGTCGCTCTTCGAGGCAGACCTCGGAGCTGGTTGCTTGGCCGGTTCCAGGAACCCTATCAAACTTATTATTATAGTGTGACTTTGCCTCTCCACTACGGATGGCAAGAGTCTGCAGGTTTGTTGCATATGTGTCAGGTTGGAAAGGATGCTTCAATCTGTGGACACACCTGTGGTTCTGATTGCATAACGGCTTCGTCTGCCCTGGTATCTCGCGGTCGAGAAGGATCTGATGCTGCAGCATGTGTTAATTGCGAGCATTTCTGGCATCGAATGGAGTATGTTGACTCACTGGACATCTGATCCTCCGTGGTCAAATGATTACTTGCATTTGCATTGATGTTGGATGGGACCACAGTAATCATGGTTGGGGGTTGCGCTAATGCACGCAGTTCAAGCCACTGTAGGATGAACCGTCGCGAATTTGCTGCGAAGATATGTTACGATCGTATTTATAGAGAAGCAACAAACTTTACGCCGTGAAAGAAACAGGCTCACTAAACCGCATCTCCGGTTCAGGTTGTTGTACCATTCTTCGATCTCCTCCCCGTTGTCATACGTAGGCAGAGGAGGCAGGTAAGGACGATATACATAAGAATATCCTCTGAAATTATGGACGTCGACATGGATGGGTGTGTTTGGTTGGAGAGAACAAAGGTTGACTTTTAAACGTACCAAATTGGGCGACGGATATAATGTGGGGTTCCTAAAAGAGTGGATGTTGTCCACGGTTCTGGATCGTGTCGGTGGTGTCGCCATGAGGTCTCTTGTTTTCTTCTTCCCGTCGCACATGTCTGCCTTGTGCTGATGCCTTGCTAGTTCTCATCCAGAAACGCAGGTTTGAATTCCTCATGGCCGATGCACCCTGCAATTCTCGCTTCCCACTTAATTACAGTTACGGATCAAACAGTAACGATTTTCAGTGCTTATGATGACTAGTTCGGATGCAGAACATCGTAGCTTTACGATTTTATAAACCTTCGTTTGAGAGTTGAACTCCCCTTGAAATGAAATTTGGTCGTCCTGTTATCGACCTAGCCTCAGAGCAAATGCCATGTCCAGCCTTGCGATACCTCGTTACATACCGTCGATAACGGTTAAGATTAAAACCCTCAGATTGGCGAGTGTGGGCTTTTCTTTGTCAAGAGGCATGGCCGATGTATCAGCGTCTCCACTGCTGAGATAGCAAAATGGCAAAACAGAGTTTGGTAGGAAATTGTGTGGCGATCTAGTCTAGCTATATGGGGAACAAATTCCAACAAATGAGCTGATCGCATCGGTTCAGCAGAAGATCTGGACGAAATCTCGCGTCTTGAACCGCGAAGAATATTGTGCCTTTAAGGCCTCATTGACGACCAACCTGATCGACCAATAGGCTCGTTCGAACCCCAGTTTCATAAGAACGAGTGAGTGAGCTATTAATATTTTCATTCGAACAAATCGCTGTCGAAATACCATTCGAATGCATTTTTTAACAAGCTACGGATTTATCTGCTATGTTTGAATAAAGTGAACAATGTTAAATACCAGACTATGGAACAGTGAGAAGGGAGCCGAAGGAATCAAATCGATGCCTCGTTGACCTGAATGCCGACCGACCTCGCAGGAGGATTTTACGAAAATTAAACCCTTGTCAATATTTGCTTCTATCTGCCTTCATGGGTCAAGGAATCAAGGAACAAAAGCTGGAGTCGTAGGTTGAACAAGACTGCTTGTCGCGCAACTGCCTTCCAAAATGTCGAAGAATGTGAACCCTGGATGCCATAGAAAATTTGCTGAACAACGTGTCTTGCAGGGCCTATGATTATCAGTATCAATCAATGTCCGAAGAAAAAACAACATCGCTAGGCAAATTACAGACTGACAGGAAAACAAAACAAGGGCACGAGGGAACCAGGCCGTGGAAGCGACATTACCAAAGGTGTTCCCAAGAGCTTGAAATGTCGCGACTCGTGGTCAAACTCGTGGTCGCTTGTAGGTAACTAACAGGCCACAAAACGAGGAGTTGGTGATGGAGAACTTGATTTTATTCAAATACAAATGCGTCAGAGAGTTGCCCAGCGTCCTTTCGACCGGCAAATTACTGTGGTATGTGAACGATTGCCAATTTTCTATACAAGTCCCGAGTCGGGCTGCTTCCTGAATGCTGGTTTATAAGGCATAAGGCGAATCACTAACGATTGCCATTCTTTCCGCTCCAACAACGACCATTGACTCACCTGCATCATTCCATCCCCTTCAGCAAATAAGACAATGTATTTCGAACCCTGCTGGATTTTTGGCAGGTGTCTGTGTTACGATGTTGTCCATTCCAAAGACATAACAGGCAGTGAGTTATCACCTCTAGCGCTAAATGAATTCTGACCTCGGATTGCACTTCACAGACGACTCCTTCCGCGAGTTCCTCGCTCCAACCCACTTTGCTGTGAAAGCGTCCTTGAGGTATCCGCTCCTTCACAGTTTCAGGCGCAACCCTTTTCCTTGAATGAAGAGGAGAGCCCGGATAAATTTTCTGCTGGCGCCATAGGATCGCAATCTTCTGCTTTGGTTCCTTCTTTGGCTCCTTCGGACTCTGTGGCTGAACTGATGCCGTCTTCACAACATACACTGTCCTCACCGCTTCAAGGCAACGCAGAGCTCTCTCCAGATGCTCAGCGACTCTTGGCAGCCATACGCCTGATTGTCGATTTTGGCCTCACCTCTTCCAACTATGACTCGTCCATGTGTCAAAGCCTCCAATCCGACCATATCGACGGCCAACAACACGACGGAGAAGTCACACATTCCCTGTCAGCCTGTCAATCCAAGAGGATCACCCGCACACAGATCACCAGCAACAGTTTGCGGATCCGAAGTTGTTGATAATCGTTCCTCTAACATCCACTGTCATTGGAAAACAAATCTGCAATGAGGATAACGCCGCATATAACCTAGATAGTTTTGGCCTCAACAAGAGAGAGCCAAAACAACCTTCAAAAATGAAATTCGACCAGTCTTCCCAGACAGGAAACATATCCAGCTCTGATGCTAACATCGAGCGGAACAACGATCACGTCCGTAGTCCGAGTCGAAGGTAATGTAAAGGTGTTCTGGCTCTCGAAGCAGATACTAACCATCTTGGTTCTCGGTGTTGACAGGCAAGTTCCATCCAGCGACTCCCAACGCAGTGCCTCCGGAACGGGGAAATACGCCAGGTCACAAGAACGATGCAACCGTTCTAACAGGGCGGCATTTGAGCCTCCACCAACTTGTGTGACCTTGTCCGAGCCACCTCCCTCGACACTGTCTACTTCATTGGGAAAGCGCAAACGCTCGGATGAGGTTGAGGATTCGCCCTCGGAGTCATCCGCATCGACTGCATCAGCAGACTCCAATCCATCGCCGTCGCTGTCACCACGTTTTCCGCCTCCTCCACTGAAACGGCAGCGCCTCGACGAGGTGACACCGTCGCCTCCGATACCTGCAACCCCTAGCGATCTACCAATAATGCAGGGTCCGAGCCAGGGTCAAGAAAACCTCGGCCCAAAGTTCCAGATAGTTTTTGAGGATCCAAGGTCAGCGATGTCAGCCATTCACATTGAACAGCACTAATCAAATCATCGCTTACAGCATTGTGCCAATAGCCAAGGACAATTTCCGTCCTTCCAGGTATCAGGACTTGATCTAGGGAGAGAGGATATGCTGCAAGGTAGAGTGCAGGCATCCCGGTCTATCGATCGTCACGTTCTCACGGAAATCCGAGGTTGATCCGAGGCGACTTTTTCTGTGCTTTTTCTCCACTTTCCTTCCAAGATCGTTATAATTTGGTTATGATAGCCAGTGCTGAAAGAAAATCTTTTGGGTGGCCCTCATACCACATCTCGACTACTACTTTTTTTTCTTATGCGAAGTTCTATTCCGTCAATTTACATTGCTTGCGTTACGGTACAACCCAGATACCAAGCCAGATACAGATACACAATATGGCGTAAGACTCAAGGACTCAAAGCTAAAAACTCTTCGCCTGGAAGTGCAATCTTGTGCTAACTATTGTTTTAGCTCTTCGAAGGTTTAAATGTGCACGGGTTAGATTTATGGGGGGTCCAATTCAGTTCTCAATGACTTGAACAAAGTTAAGATTCGCATGGAACTGGTATATACTCTAAAAAAAAAATCCTTTCGATCCCTCTCATCCATTATGACGATATCCGTAATTCGCAGCCCTGACCCAACACGTAAGGTCGGGATTTAGGGAACAAGAAACACAAGCATGTAGGGTAGGAATGGTTAAAGCGTCTTCTACTTCGAAGCCAGAACGTCAATACCGACAGCAGCAAGAATACCAATAAGGCACTGACGACAACAAGTCATAGCGCTTGTGAGAGCAAATTTAGAGTAGTTAAGAATAAGAAGTCGGATTCAGGTTCAGCGATCGAATTTAATTATGCAATTTAAACTCTGAAAGGAGCAAATGGCTAACAAGAGAAGGGAGGAGAAGGAGAATATAAGAATAAGGAGGGAAAACAAACTAACAAGGAGGAGAGAAAGGGAAAGATGATGAAACGAACTCACTATTTCTCCAAAACAAAACGGCACGCACATCCTATTTCTTCAATTCACTTCTCACTTCTATCATCTCACCCCCCAAGCGCGACTTTCAACTCCCCAACCAACGCCCTCGCCAGGACCTCCAGTGTTTCTCTATTCCTGCCCGTGCCCCTCCTGGGAACTTCCACGATTGTCCTGGAGCGATTGAGCACCAAGCCGACTTGGCGCGGGGAGAATGAGATGGAGAGGGAAGGGAAGGGAATGGGTTGGATTTGGATTTTTGTTTGGGTAGGAGGAGGATCAGAAGAGGGTTTTTTGGAGCCAAAGGAGAAGAAGGACCGGCGAGTTTTCGAAGCAGGAGCAGGAGTTGGATTTGCTGGATTTGAGGTCGACGAGGAAGGCCCAAGCCTAGGTGCAGAACACTCCATATCCTGGCTCTCGTTCTCATGATACCCCTCAGGAACGCTCACAACACCTTCCCGAACACCATACACTCTCACTAGGTCCTCCAAGCGAGCGCGAGGCTGTGCGACGTCAATTTGTCGACCTATCTTCAGAGCAAATGCCATGTCCAGCCTTGCGATACCGCGTTACATATCATCGATGGCGGTTAAGATTAAAACCCTCAGATTGGAGAGTGTGAGCTATTCTTTGTCAAGAGGCATGGCCGATGTATCAGCGTATCGACTGCTGAGATAGCAAAATGGCAAAAACAGAGTTTGGTAGGAAGTTGTGTGGCGATCTGGTCTAGCTATATGGGGAACAAAATCCAACAAATGAGCTGATCGCATCGGTTCAGCAGAAGATCTGGACGAAATCTCGTCTCTTGAACCGCGAAGAATACTGAGCCCTGAAGGCCTCATTGGCGACCGACTTGATCAATCAATAGGCTTATTCTAACCCCAGTTTTACGAGGGCGAGTAAGTGAGTTATTTATATTTTCATTCGATCAAATCCCTGTCGAAATACCATCCGGATTTATCCTTCAACAAGGCGCGGAATTACCTGCTTTGTTCGAATCGAGGGTATAACGTTAAAGACTAGATACAGGACAATGATACGGGGGCAGAAGGAATCAAATCGATGCCTCATTGACCTGAATGCCGACCGACCTCGCAGAGTATTTTACGAAAATTAAACCCTTGTCGATATCTGCTTCTATCTGCCTTCGTGGGACAAGTGATCCAGGAAATGGCCTAAAAAGGGTTGAAGTCGGAGGTTGAACAAGACTGCTTGTCGCGCAACCGCTTTCCAGAATGTCGAAGATCGTGGACCCTGGATGCCATAAAAAATTTGCTGCACAACGTGTCTTGCAGGGCCTACTGATTATCAGTATCAATCAATGTCCAAAGAAAAAACAACATCACTAGGCGGATTACAGACTGGCAGGAAAACAAAACAAGGGCACGAGGGAACCAGTGTCGTGGAGGCGATATTACCAAAGGTGTTCCAAAGAACTTGAAATGTCGCGACTCGTGGTCAAACTCGTGGTCGCTTGTAGTTAATTGACAGGCCATACAACAAGGAATTGGTGATGGAAGACTTGATTTTATTGAAATACAGTGCGTCAGAGACTTGCCCAGCGTCCTTTCGACCGGCAAATTGCTATGGTGTGTGAACGATTGCCAATTTTCTATACAAGCCCAGAGCCGTGTTTGACAAGCGGGTTGCTTCCTGAAGGCTGTTTTATAAGGCATAAGGCGAATAACCTTTGAGCATCATTCTTTCCGCCCCGACAACAACCATTGACTCACCTGCAGCAAGCCGTCCTCCCAGTAAATATAACCATGAATTTCGATCCCTGTTGTATTTTCGGAAAGTGTCTATGTTACGATGTCGTTGATCTCGAAGACACAACCGATAGTGAGTTGCCACTTCTAGCACTAAATGGATTCTAACGTTGGAATGCACTTCACAGACAACTTACTTCCGCGAGTTCCTCGCTCCAACCCGCTTTGCTGTGAAAGCATCCTTGAGGCGGTTGCTTCTTCACAGTCCCAGACGCAAACTTTTACCCTGAACGACGAGAGGACCGATATATTGTCTCCTGGCGCTATACAACCGCAGTCTTCTGCTTTCGCTCCTTCGGATACTATAGCCAAACTGATCCGTCTTCCGCATCATCAACTGTCCTCGCCACTTCAGAACAACGCAGAGCTTACTCTGGATGCTCAGCGACTCTTGGCAGCCATACGCCTACTTGTCGATTCTGGCCTCGCCTCTTCCAACCATGACTCGGCCATAGATCAAAGCCTTCAGTCTGACTTGGAACAGCATATCGACAGCCAACAGCACGAAGCACGGGTTGCACATTCCATCTCATCCACTCAATCCATGACGAGTGCCCCCCATGTAGATCGCCAGCAACAATTTGTTGATCCAAAGTCGTTGATAATCGTCCCTCCAGAATCCACCGCCAACATACAAATGGGCAACCAGGATCACTCCTGGTATAACAAACCGGATAGTTTTGGTCTCTACAATAGAGAACCGAAACAACCGTTACAATCAAAATTCGACCTGTCTTCGAAGACCGGAAACATATCCAGCTCTGACGCCATCGTCGAGCGGAACATCGATCATGCCCCAGATACCAGTCGAAGGTAATGCAAAGGTTTGCTGGCTCTCGAAGCAGATATTAACAATCATGGTTTTTTTCATAACAGGCAAACAACGAGACACCCTTCAAGCGACTCGCAGCAGAGTATCTCCAACACAGGGATAGACACGAGATCCCAAGGAACACGCAACCACGACCAGTCCAGGGGGGAGGCATTTGAGCCTCTATCAATGTCCCCTACCTTATCAATACGCCCTCCCTCGACTCTGTCTACTTCATCGGGAAAGCGCAAACGCTTGGATAAGGTTGAGGGTTCGCCCTCGGAGTCATCCGCATCGACTGCATCAGCAGACTCCAATCCATCGCCGTCGCTGTCGCCACATTTTCCGCCTCCTCCACTGAAACGGCAGCGCCTCGACGAGATGACACCGTCGCCCCCGATGCCTACGACCCCTGGCGATCTACCAATAATGCAGGGTCCAAGCCAGGGTCAAGAAAACCTCGGCCCAGAGCTCCAGATAGTTTTTGAGGATCCAAGGTCAGCGATGTCGACCATTCACATTGAGAGGCACTAATCAAATCATCACTTACAGTATTGTGCCAACAGCCAAGGACAATTTCCGTCCTTCCAAGTATCAGGACTTGATCTAGGGAGAGAGGATATGCTGCAAGGTAGAGTCCGGATGCAGGCATCCCGGTCTATCGATCGTCACATTCTCACGGGCATCCCGAGGTTGATCCGAGGCCACTTTTTCTTTCCTTTTTCTCCACTTTCCTTCCAAGATCGTTATGATTTGGTTATGACAGCCAATGCTTGAAAATAAATTAGTATCCCTTAGGTGCCCCTCATGTCACATCTCCAGTTTGAAATATATTACCTGTTTTTCTTTCCTGTGCAAGGTCCTATTTCGTCAATTCATATTGTGGTACAACCTGGCCAGAGCCACATTTCTCAGATGCATTGTGTAATTCCTCTCAAGTACGAAACCAGAATCTCCTTCATCACGACGATCTCCATAACTCGCAGCCAGGATCCAACAGGAAGAAAGGATTAAAGTTTCTTCGGATTTCGAAGCCAAAGCATGAATATCGACAGTAGCAAGAATATCAACACGAATAATATCGGCCCATTAACAATGACAGGCCGCAGCGCTTGCCTAGAGTAGAAAAAAACGACAAGTCGGAGGTGAGATTAGCAAGGAAATTTTGATAAGCAATCATATCCGAAAAGGAGTAAACGGGCGTCTAACAGGAGACGGAGGAAAAATAAAACAACAAAGAGAAAGAGAAAAAAGGAGAATGAGGATGAAAATGAACTCACTCTTTCTGTTTCTTCAAAATAAATAAATCAGCACGTTCCTTTCATCCACCACTCCACTCCGATCACCTCACCTCCCTAAGCGCGACTTTCAACTCCGCAACCAGCGCCCCTTGCCAAGACCTCCAGTATCTCTTTATTCGTACCTGTACCCCCCTAGAGCGATTGAAAACCAGGCCGACTTGGAAGTTGGAGCGTGAAAAATGAGACGGAGAGGGATGGGAAGGCAATGGGGTTGAATTTGGATTTGGATTTTTGTTTCAAAGGGAGGAGGAGGATCCAGAAGAGGTTTTTTTCTGAAAGTCAAAGGAGAAGAGGGGATCGGCTGGTTTTCCGGTGCTAGGAGCTGGAGCTGGAGCTGGATTTTTTCAAGGTGCATGAACTTGTTTCTTGAATCTCAGGGTTCAAAAGGATTTAACTGACAACCTGGATTTCGAGCAAATAACCCGCTTCTACATCCGGGACTTATGTAAAACCCTGGATTTGCAGGCATACATAGTTTTGATTTACGCAGATGGGAATAAAGACGGGGGTGCAATTGAAGAAGGATTCTGGAGTATAAGAACTTTGAACTGCATACTTCGAAGGGCGATGGGTGATAGGACAACTTTCGAGCTGGGGAATGTGATGTGATGTGATGTGATGTGTAGGATATCGATATAGAGTAGTAATAAGTAGGCATATCGTACATGTCCGACTCGGATCTGGAAAAGTATAACTACTCAATTAGAAAAACAAAAACAAAAAACTAAGGTATGGAGAATGGAAAGACCATAATAATATTTAGAGTATAATTGGAGAGAAAGGAGTCAGAGAGGCGAGAGCTCACAATGTTTACTACGAGCATGTACTACGTGAAATCGATATTATAGAACATGCGTAGCATCCCTCCATAGGCGTTGACAGAAAAGTGTTTGAGCGTCGAGCAGAGGTCCAGAGAGCGCGGGGGTACGTTATACAGTATCAGTACTATTCCAGGATCATGGCAAAGCACCAGCGATCCTTAAACTTGAGGCTTGAAGCTTGAAGATGGCGCCGACCAAATGAAGCTTGACATCTTGTAGAGTATCTTCAAAATAGGCCTTCAAGTCTGATGCTGGGTGTTCGGCGTGGTGCACAGAAGAAAGCCTAACGACGACGACGACGACGAATTTAAACGCGAATGAGAGCGGCTGAAAATAGGTCAAGTCAGGTTAGTCAGTGATTATAATATTGATGAGAAGAGTAAAAAAAAAAGAAAAAGAAAAGGACGGCCGAAAGACAAAGAATGTAGATCAAGGGGTATTTATTCGAAAGTACTCACTTATCCCGGATAATAGTATAGTAATATTCCAGCATGCATCCACTCACTTATAACCTCACCCCTGCCTCTCACCCCGCAAGCGCAACCTTCAACTCCCCCACCAACTTGCGCGCCAGCACCTCCAGCGTCTCTCTCTCCCTGCCCACCCCCATCCTGGGAACCTCCGCGATAGTCCTCGAGCGATTGAGTACTAGGCCTACACGGCGCGGGGAGAATGAGATGGAGAGGGATGGGAAGGGGATGGGGTGAATTTTAGGTTGAGGAGGGTGTGGGGATTTTTCTTTTTCTTTGGTAGGAGTTTGGGGGAGAGGTGGGGAGGAAGAGGAAGAGGACGGGGAGGAGGAGGACGGAGAGGACGGGGAGAAGGAAGAGATGGAAGAGGTGGAAGGTTTTTTGGAGTGGAAGGAGAAGAAGGATCGGCGTTTGGGAGATGGTGGGGGAGCTTGCGCTGGAGGTAGCGTTGACGATGGGGAAGGGGGCAGTAGTTGTGAGATTGACGAAGAGCGCACATGCGTATGCACATGGGTGAGCACAGAAGGCGGTCGAGATGAACTGCCCGACGACGACGATTCAGAGCTTGCTTCACTCTCTGCGTACCCCTCTCTCTCCCTTTCCCTCTCTAGCCCTAGCATTTGTCCTTGCCCTTGGTCATGATACCCCCCATACCCCTCGGGAACAGATACCAAACCCTCTCGGACTCCATACAGCCTTACCAGATCTTCTAGGCGCGCGCGGGGCTGCGCGACGTCAAAGAGGTCCCGGAAGGAATCTTCCCTGTCGAGGTGCAGCTCGGACTCGTCTGCGAGGACGTCTTGCCGGACTTTTAAGGCGATGAAGCGGTCCAGGATAGGGGTTTCGCGGTGCAGGGTCTGTAAGGGGGAGTAGGATTGGGAGGAGGAAGAGAAGGTGGATGAGGAAAGCGGAGTGTTGGGGAAGGACGGAGTGGAGTCGTATGCGGGTGGGCCGGAGGACAAGGAGGGCGCAGGAAGGGAGAAAGGGAACGGATCGCTCGTGTAAGGTGGTCTGATAAGACTCTGATAGGACGGGAGGTAGGTGGATCGGAGGATATGCATGCATGCCGTGTACAGCTGTCTCGAGACGAGGCGGAGGGAAGTGGTGAGCCAATACAGGGTCTTGCGCTGACGCTCTGGTTTGGAGGGTTGGTATAGCAGGAGTTGGGCTGCGTATTTCCTTTGGTTGTGGATGGAGGAGGAGAATGCGGCTGGGGAGAGATAGGAGGGCGGGGGGAGCGATGGGTCCTGTGGGAAGGAGTGGTAGATGATTTGGAGCAGGATGTGCGCAGGGAGGGAGGTGAGGTTGGCTTGGGGGTTGTGTGTCCGTGCGAGGGTGGTGCGGGACGAGGCGGAGGAGGAATGGAGGTACGGCGGGGGTGGGGGGAACATGATGAACTTTTCGTCGATGATCATGGTGGAGGTGGGTGGGCTTTTTGAAGGGGTGGCTTATCGGTCTATTAGTATCTGTGATAATGAAGCAATGAGGATGGAGATGAGACTGAGAGAGCGTATTTTTATCTAGAACAGAAAGGGCCAAGGCGACTGCGGATTTCTGGCGCTGAGGCCGTGCGGCCAAGTTGGACTTGTGCGTCTGCGGTTTGATGCTGACGGGGGATTACTGCGAGATGGTGAGCGCCAAGTCAGATGGTAAGTTAGTTGGGTGGTCTGTGCTCACCGACGACAGGGATGATGAAGGATCAAATGAGCAGGGTCTGGACTGACAGAGTGTGGGGTAAAACACACGTAAGCGAAAGCAGGTCATGCGAGCCACCTTGAAGCGGCACCGGCTTCGGTGGTTTCTAAAGATGAACCCTCGATGCCGAACACACAGCGTGTTCGTCGCGTGGATCGATGAGCAGAGGGATTTCAGTGTGGGATGGACAATCGTGGCTATCGGGTACAGTATCTTACTTGGACTATGCATATATACTGATTAGATAGGATCCAGGCGATCAGATAATCATTTGTGACTTGGATTGACATTGACGGTGCTGTCTCGCTCCCGATACTTATACCTGCACTGTCTCTTGTTTTCCTCACTCGCCAGCCCTTACCCACCCCGACCTTGACAACGCCAGCGACAAGAGGCAGGATTCTGAAAGAAAGACCAAAGGGCATCACGAGACAAGGACTCTTCGGGGTCAACGGGATCGGACCCCGAGTGCGATTTGCAACGAAGCCCACACAGCACAACACCCCTCCAGTCTCTCCTTTTTATATAAGCCACCCACCACGCGCCTGCCGTGCCTCTCCTCCCTCCGTCGTTTCATTCTCCCCTCCCTCTGCTATTGCATGCACACTAGTTATACTAGAAGGACCCCGAGATCAATTTTCGTTAGTCCTGCGTTTAGAGCGGCTGACTGATCATCCTTTTTTTTCCAACTTGCCACCCCCTGTGGACGCTGCACACGCGCGACGTACTAGAAAGTTATTCACATTCACTCCGTTGGATCCAAGCACGCGATTAGAATTATAGATACTAGTGATGGGAAAGAGGAATCAAAAGGGTGGTAAAGGCCCCCTGCCCCATTGTGCGTCTCTCCATTCCCATTCCACTCCGCTGCTGTGCTATGTGTTCCATGTCCGTTCCTCATCATCATTCCCGACTGCTCGGCACTTGTCCTGGCGTCGGTGCTGTTCATCGTCTACGACGGTGTCCAGTGCCACATTCCGATTCAATTTTTTTTCGCCCTTGGGTCTCGATCGCTGCGGCATGCGGCACGCGGCGGCATTTACCCCACACTCTTGCCCGTCTCCGCCGTCACCATCCGTCTATCCAATTTCCTTCTTTGCTCTCCCTCCTCTTCCAGCCAATGGCGTTTCTTCTATTTCCTCTCGTTCAAACGTAACTCTCAACTGACTCCTAATCACAGTACGTTCACGAACTACAAGGTCATCCAGAGGCCGGGTACGCCCTCTCTTCCCTCCGCTCTCCTCTTGCTAACTCCTCTTCCCTTTTCATCAACCCTCCCTTCATCCTCCTTCCCAATATACCCCCATATCCAGCTAATCCCCCTCCAGCCCAGCCCTTCCCTCCCAGACCAACTCCGCCTTTTAGGGCTCTACGCCGCCCCCACTCTCGGGGACGGCAACTGCCTCTTCCGCGCCCTCGCAGACCAGGTGTATGGGAGTCCCGTCCGCCATGCCGAGGTGCGCAGGGAAGTGTGTGATTGGATTGAGAAGTGGGGCGAGAGGTATGAGGGGTTCGTTGAGTTTGAGGGGGAGAGTGGGGAGGAGGGCGGTGGAGGGAAGAGGAGGAAGGGCAAGGACAAAGAGGGACCTAAAAGCTGATGTGAGAGAGGGCAAGAGTAGGAGGTTGGAGTCGTATTTGAGGAATATGAGGGAGAATGGTGGGTTTTCTTTCCCTTTTCTTCTTTGTTTTCTTTTCTCTTTACGAGATATTGTATTGCACATAATTATCACACACCCACATTGTCCATTCTCTAAATACTGACGTACTGACCACCCCCCTCCCTTCCATTTCACGCAGGTACATACGGCGGACACATGGAACTCTCCGCATTCGCACATATGACGCGGCGGAACATCAAAGTCGTCCAACCCGGCCTCGTATACGTCATCGAATGGCGAGCAGGATCAGGTTCCTCCGTATCATCCTCCTCAACTCCTGGTACCTCAAATTCAAACGCCTCTGCTTCCCCCTCAGCACCTCCATCAACGGTTGCCACTTCCACAAACACCTCAAAGTCCCCCTCATCGACCTCCACCTCCACCTCCACTTCTAGCACAGCCCCTCGTGCGCCCTCCATCCTCCCAGACGGCCGCCGCCTCACGCGCTCAACCTCAGGTGGAGCCATCACTGATAAATTCGACCAGATACAGAAGAAGAACCGGCGGTGGTGGAGAAAGCGTTAGCCGTTTCCGCCGCCGCCGCTAAAGCGGCCAAGGATGCCAAGGACGCGCAGAAAGATGCGCTGAAGGTGCAGAAGGTGAAGACGGGGAGACATGGGTATTATGTCCTGGAGGAGGTTAGTAGTGATGAGGATGAAGATGGGGTGTGGGTGAGGTGGGTAGGGAGGAGCAGGAGGATCATGTTCATGGGAGGGTGGAGAGAAAGATGGAGAGCAGGTGCAGGAGCCAGAATCAAAGCAAGAGAGGGCGGAGGTGGTGGTGAATGTGAAAGAAGAAGCGGTTGAAGAGCAACAGCTTATAGATGCTGAAGCCGGTGCCGACGTGGAACTGCAAGATACGGTGATGCCGCAACAGCAGCAGGAAGAGGCGGAGGAAGATGGTGGGCCGACGATTTATGTTGCGTGAGTATTTTTCTTTTCTTTCTATTTTCCCTTTTTTTTGGCTTGGTCTTTCGTCTCTTCCTCTTCCTTTTTCTCTTTATCCTTTTTGGTTTTTTCTTCCTTTTTTGGGTCTGGCCGCATTCGGAATTTACGGCACTGGAGCATTGAATATCCTCGTCCACGTCTTTTTTGTTTGGTTTTCTTTTTCTTCTATTCCCACTGTCTCCTTCCAAGCACGGTGGAAAGGTAAGGACACGCCGACTGACGGATGATATTACCGTGCTTTATTCCCGTTTCCTTTTTTAAGCGGTGTAGTCAGGTGAGGTATCTGATTCATTCAGAGGTTAGATTCTGTGGGAATGGTGGAGATATTGACGGTTAGGCTTTCTGTAGCAGATCGCGTGTTCTTCCTGCGTGTGCGTCGCATTTGCGTTCGTCATTCAGACGTGGTGATGATTTCGCCATTTCGCCCATTTTTTCAAATATTATTTTCTTTGCCTTACTTTTTAACCTTTTTTCGTTTCTTTGAAATTTATGTCGATGTATGAGAACAACAGAAGCTAACCCTCACTTTTTAGATACCACGACTGGGAACATTTTTCCTCCATCCGCAACCTCCGCGGGCCTCATTCGGGATTACCCAATATCCAAGAAACGCTTGCGTATGATTATGCGGACGCTGCATCTCCGTCTGCGCCTGCATCTTCAGCGTCAGCCTCTGCGCCCCCTTCAAAAGGGCTCAGTGAGAAAGAAGCTTTGAAAGAAAGGGAGAGAGAAAAGAAGAAAGAGAGGGAGAGGAAGGAAAAGGAGAGGGAAAAGGAGAGGAGGGAGAAGGGCAAGGGCGCGTTGAAGGTCAAGTTGAAGTTGGCCAGTGCGCCTGTGTCAACTGCTTCTGCATCTCCTTCGGCAGCGATGTCTAAACCGGCTTCGACTTCGTCAACCCCTGCGCCTGCGAATGTGCCGATTCCCGCTTTGATGTCAGCAGACCCGAATTGGTACTCTTCCGACTTCGAGGTCGGCATCGCCTTTTACCACTGTGCCTGGGTTTGGATCTGGGTTTGGATATGGGGCGGGGTATGCTTCGTCGCCGCTTACTTCTCTGCCTAGCTCGGCTTCTATTTGGTCTGTGGACTCTGAATCTCAGGATCAGTCACAACCACAACCACAACCGCAATCGCAGCCGCAACCAAGTGTTCCACCCCAACCTCAATCGGAGCCTTACCCATCACAGCCTCACCACAATCAAGCAATGCAAATGCTAACACCCTTATCCAACCCTCCCAGCTCCTGCCCTCCACTCCTCTCGCTTACCACCATGACGAACAAGCACACGCACATGCGATACATGCGCATCTCCAAGTAGCCCCGCGCACGCAGCACCGCTCGCCCAAACGCTCCTTTGACGAGTCCAGCGCGTCGGGTGGGGACGGGGAAGAGTCGGAGAGGAGGTCTAGGCGACGC
Source organism: Gymnopilus junonius (assembly GCA_015501075.1). Lineage (NCBI taxonomy): Eukaryota > Fungi > Basidiomycota > Agaricomycetes > Agaricales > Galerinaceae > Gymnopilus > Gymnopilus junonius. The sequence goes on from JADNYJ010000175.1 coordinate 48,140, forward strand.
GTGGGGTCTTCTGGCGTGTCTGTCACTGTCGGTGCCGATCAAGCTCAAGGAGCCAAGGAGGATGTCGATATGGATATGGATGTCGGCGCTGATATTGATATCGACATTGACATTGACGTAGAGGGTGAAGGTACAGGAACACCCGCCCTCTCCGCCCCAGGGACCTCTTCCTCTTCCTCCTCAGAGTCCAGCTCAGAAGTCGCTTCAGAGCTCAGCTCACCACCCGCATCTGTATCCCCCTCTCCACCTCCTGATGTTGACGTCGTCATCTCCGGCACGGCCTCTATGCCCCTTCTCCCTCCTTCCGCTTTAGAACCCTCCTCGATCAAGTCGCCTTTATCGCATCACGGAGCCAAGCTCAAACCCAAAAATCGATACCAGCACCCCGAGAAAGGGTTGACGAGGAGGCAGCGCAAGGCGCTGGGGCTACCTAAAGCACGCCCTGGTATGCACGTCAACGCTTCCGGTGTTCATGCGGGTGCCGGTGATGCTGCCGGGTTGAGTGCGGGCAAGATTGTCATTCCTGGTGGGAGGTGGACGGGGAGGGAGGCGAGTGCGCCTGCTGTTGCTGGCGGCGGCGGTGCTGGAGCGGGAGCCGAGGCTGAGGAGGAGTGGAGGAGGAATGGGACGGGGAGGTTGGATGTTAGAGGGTTTAGGGAGCTGAAGATTTGATATTTGGACTCTGTCGATGTGGGTCCCCTTCGGCTTCAAGAGGCAGCAGATCAGGTCAAGGTTGTGCCGTGGCGGGTTGGTGATGAGCGATGAGCTTTTGGTGGTGTGTGTGTGTCGTGACGAGCTATGAGCTGGGCTCTAGCTCGCTTTTTCTGTTGTGAGTGGCGACTGCTGCTGTTGGAGCGGGACAGTTCACACTGAGCCGGAAGAAGCGGATGAAGGCGACTTCGAGAATGAGAGTTGGGAAGGTGAAGGTTTGCTTTCCGTCCTTAAGGGCCCTTCTGGTTCAGGCTCGCAATGGTTTGTGTTCTGGTGGTTGCATAGGTTGCATAGCCGTACGACAGAACATATCCTGGATGATTCAACTTTCAGGCCTCAGGCCCCCTTTGGCATTCTTGACGGTAATGGGAATTTGGGCAACCGGCAACTTGGTGCACTGGATGTCGACTTTCCATCTTCCTTTGGAGCGTCCTTCTGAGGCGTCAGAGCGCGCCCTCTCTAGACTGAGGGTGACGTCCGCATATCCTGCCCCTCTCTCCGACTCCCATCCACTGCCTGTATGCACTGGGCAATGGCTTTCATCGGACGCGATCAGGGAAAATGCCGAGATTACCAGGATGCTGCACATCTTCTCTGGGGTTTCTCTCTCCAGCTCGCTCATTCGGAGAGAGAAAAACATGGACACGCCAATGCATGGCATCAACTGATCCATGAAGGTTATGCGTGGACCAAACCATGATGGATTTGCTTGGAGCTCCGACACTTTGGTGCTCTGCCAGGTTTGAAGCTTGTCCTTTTACGTAGGACTAGATGAAGCAAACTCCTCCCTACGTTGCTGGCCTCCCTTCTTCCACTTGTTCGCTGAAAAGAAAGAAAAAATTGTTGGGTCCCAGTTGCATTGTATCACGATTTCTCGTTTCATTATTTATTTAGCATTCCACACAGGACGCCTCTTATCTCGCCCTGATGACACGAGGTGATCCATTATTTTATTCTTCCGGTTCTTCTCCATTTTTGTCTCTTTTTCCTCATAATCGACTCTTTGCATGACGCATCTATAGTCAACTTCGTACACAATACATACTCACGACCCGTCACGAATCAGTTTCCTCTTTATTCGTCCTTTTTTGTTTCATTTTTTTCCTGTGGCCAATACATTTACTGCACAAGCTATAATTCATACACTGTAGCTACCAAATCTACGAAGCATTGCCCATTCATGGTACTCGTACAGTACATACTTTTCATGTGCATTATATTTATTATATTCCTCTCTTTCACGAATCTGTTTCCCCCTCGGTTGGCTTTGCTGGTCTGATCTTGAACGTCCAAATCTTCTAGTCTCTGGGACGCATGCGTTTGCGGTACTACGGTGCGGTTAGACGTGGTTGACTCAGGCGATGGTGCTGGAAGGGTACCATTCAATTTTGAGTTTTTGATTCCAAGCGTACCTCGAGCACTATCAGCATTATCAAGTAAGCTCGCTGATTCCACGTTTTCATTTCTATTTCCATTTACAACTCCGTCATCCGGGCATGTCCACGTCCATCCCTGTTGTCTTTTTCTGACAAAATAGACGGCGAGAGCGATCAGGAGAAGAACGAGGACTGTTATCCGCATGGTGTTCGTTACGATAAAATTTCTCGGAACGGTGATTTGTGAGAAGGAGGAATTTGAAGGCACCATGGCGAGTGTCTAAGGATATGTATCGGATATTCCTGTAGTTGGCCACAATGGGTTGTGAATACTGGTTGATCGACCATCCGAGGGGTGGTAAATAACGTGTGCATTTTTCAGGAGAGATACTTATATGTATACTATGTATATATTATATATTCCTTATTCCCAGCTAATTGATGGTCTCGACCCTCGAACGTGCATTCACCAGAAGGTTTCTAACTGACGAATTCAAGACTTCACCACATGGGCGGGATGGTCATCTCATAGTCATCGTAGTTTTGTGAATATTCCGATGAATCGAGGAGATGATCAAAGTTTTACTAATGGACTTAGTACCCTCGTGATGCTTTATGAGATTTGCTCGTCGATTGTCGATTTCTTTCTACGGCTGCCGGCGACTACCGTCATTCCTTGAGCCAATTCATGTAATTGTTATATGGCATGGTATGCACATAGAGTACTAATACTCCACTTTAGTGAGCAATACCTATCTGCAGCCTCGCACAAGCAATCAACTTGATCCGTACAGAAATCCAATTCCATGTCTGCGAGGACAAGGAATTAGCGCACTTGAATTAGCGACTATCGATTTGGTGCAGCTGAAACGTCAAGTATATCTTAGCTCGAAGTCAGCCAGCTTTTCCTTTGGTTATCAAAGCTTCAAGTGCTATGGATACTTCGAGTAGTTCCAGAATTATTACTCTTGGGGATTCCGGGATTGATGTCGCCCTTTATCCATTCTAAGGCGCGTCTTTCGGCAGTGGAAGGCTTTTAGAGTCAAAACGAGAACGCGATGGATGCGATAACAACCGGTTACTGGGGAGGTCCTAAGAAGTAGTGTCCGCTTTGTAAAGACGATAAAGACCTGCAAGCTTATCACTAATTTGCCATCTGAATCATTGAACTCTTCCACATTCACCATGGGCCAAAAAGTTGGTCTCTCCTAGACAGACTGACGAAATAAGTATGTGGCTGACAATAAAAAATACGACAAAGGTAGCAAGGACCAAGTTCATCACACCCTGCTATCGAAGGAGAGTCGCTTGATTTATTAAAAAAATTCTCAAAACCAGAATACAGATAAATGTGCACGTGCAAGCTAATAATTCAAAGTTCTCTCCTTCAGTACTATTTTAAAAACTGCAGAAAGGTCCATGGAATCCATTTTCGCTTAACTGCATTGCACCTTTCGACATGAGTATTTATTCCAGTGAATGAGGGGTTGATCATCAGAACCAGATACTAAGTCCGAGTAGCACGGCACCATGTGATGGATATCGGTTGGACATCGGGTACTGAAAAGATTCCCTAGGGCCTACTTACTATGAGGTGTAAGCAATGGGCCACTGTGTGTGTTAGTCGCTCGGAGCCATAGGCTGAAGGATGGTAAATGTTTGTTGTCTGTCACTCAAGAGTCAAATGCATGATCAACACTGTGGCTAGGCCTGGTATGCACTTGTCGAAGTTGTCCAAAATATACTTTTTCTGTCAAACAAACGCTCATTCCTCATTTTGATTGTTCCCAGTGATAGACAGATAAGAATGCCCCTCAAAAGCTCACTCACTCTCGCAAAAACTAGTTGACCATGTTCCCCCAACCGTACCTTGTGTCCTCCGCAGCCTCGTCGCTTGCCACCCTCCCGCACATTTACAACCCCTCAGCGACTCTCACCTCCCTGCCCGCGCATATCCTGCTCAAAGTTATCTACCACTGTTTCCCACGGCTGTTGCTACCCACTAAACCAGAGCGCCAACGCAAAACACTCTATTGGCTCACCATCTCCCTGCGTCTCGTCTCGAGAAAATTCTACATAGCATGCATGCACATTCTCAGATCTACTTACTTGTCTTCGTATCAGGGTCTCATTAGACCGCCATACACCAGTGACCCGTTCCCTTTCTCTCTGCCTACACTCTCTCCAGGTTCCATAGTCGGTGTTGACGTGTTTTCACCCCTCGTAACCCTGCACCGCGAAACCCCCGTCCTGGACCGGTTTATCGCGCTTAAAGTTCGGCAAGACGTCCTCGCCGACGAGTCCGAGCTGCATCTTGACAGGGAAGACTCCTTCAAGGACCTGTTTGACGTCGCACAGCCCCGCGCACGCTTGGAAGACCTAGTGAGAGTGTATGGTGTTCGGGAAGGCGTTGTGAGCGTTCCTGAGGGGTATCATGAGAACGAGAGCCAGGATGCGGAGCGTTCTGCCCCTAGGCCTGGGCCTTCCTCGTCGACCTCAAATCCAGCAAATCCAGCTCCTGCTCCTGCTCCGAAAACCCGCCGATCCTTCTTCTCCTTTGGCTCCAAAAAACCCTCTTCTGATCCTCCTCCTACCCAAACAAAAATCCAAATCCAACCCATTCCCTTCCCTTCCCTCTCCATCTCGTTCTCTCCTCGCCAAGTCGGCTTGGTGCTCAATCGTTCCAGGACCATGGTGGAAGTTCCCAGGAGGGGCACGGGCAGGAATAGAGAAACACTGGAGGTCCTGGCGAAGGCGTTGGTTGGGGAGTTGAAAGTCGCTCTTGGGGAGTGAGATGATAGAAGTGAGAAGTGGATTGAAGAAATAGGATGTGCGTGCCGTTTTGTTTTAGAGAAATGGTGAGTTCGTTTCATCATCTTTCCCTTTCTCTCCTCCTTGTTAGTTTGTTTTCCCTCCTTATTCTTATATTCTCCTTCTCCTCCCGTCTCTTGTTAGCCATTTGCTCTTTTCAAAATTTAAATTGCATATTAAATTCGATCGCTGAACCTGAATCCGACTTCTTATTCTTAACTACTCTAAATTTGCTTTGCTCTCACAAGCGCTTTGACTTGTTGTCGTCAATGGACCTTATTTGTATTCTTGCTGCTGTCGATATTGACGTTCTGGCTTCGAAGTAGAAGACACTTTAACCATTCCTGCCCTACATGTTTGTGTTTCTTGTTCTCTAAATCCCGACCTACGTGTTGGGTCACGGCTGGGAATTACGGATATCGTCATAATGGATGAGAGGGATCGAAAGGATTTTATTTTATTTTTTGTAGCGCATATGTACCGGTTCCATGCGAATCTTATCTTTGTTCAAGTTATTGAGAACTGAATTGGACCCCCGCTAAACCTGAGACTGTGGTGTGCATTTAAATCTTTGGAGAGCCAAAACATTACTTGACACAAGATTGCACCTCCAGGCGAAGAGTTTTTGACTTCTCTGTTGAAGTTGGCCATTTCTGGACTCATAATTGAGTCCTTACACAATATTGTGCTTCTGGGTTGTACCATAACGCAATGATATAAATTGACGGAATAAAACTTCGCATACGAAAAAGTAGTAGTGACATATCGAAACTCGAGATGTGGTATGAGAACCATCCAACAGATTTTCTTTCAACACTGGCCATCATAACCAAATCGTAACGATCTTGGAAGGAAAGTGGAGAAAAAGCAAAGAGCAAGTCGCCTCGGATCAACCTCGGATTTCCGTGAGAATGTGACGATCGATAGACCGGGATGCCTGCATCCGGACTCTACCTTGCAGCATATCCTCTCTCCCTAGATCAAGTCCTGATACTTGGAAGGACGGAAATTGTCCTTGGCTTTTGGCACAATACTGTAAGTGCTAATTTGATTAGTGCTGCTCAATGTGAATAGCTGACATCGCTGACCTTGGATCCTCAAAAACTATCTGGAGCTCTGGGCCGAGGTTTTCTTGACCCTGGCTTGGACCCTGCATTATTGGTAGATCGCCAGGGGTTGCAGGTATCGGGGGCGACGGTGTCATCTCGTCGAAGCGCTGCCGCTTCAGTGGAGGAGATGGAGAAGGTAGCGACAGCGACGGCGATGGATTACAGTCTGCTGATACAGCCGATGTGGATGATTCCGAGGGAGAATGCTCAGCCTCATCTAATCGCTTGCGCTTTCCCGATGAAGTAGACAGAGTTGAGGGAGGTGGCGTGGACAAGGTCGCAGAAGTTGATGAAGCATTAAACGCGGCCCTGCTGGAATGGCCGTATGGTTCTTGTGACTTGGCATGTTTCCCTGTCCCGGAGACACTGCGTTGGGAGTCGCTGGATGGAACTTGCCTGTCAGCACTGAGAACCGAGATGGTTAGTATCCGCTTCGAGAGCCAGAACACCTTTACATTACCTTCGACTGCTGTTTCGGACGTGATCATTGTTCCGCTCGACGTCAGCGTCAAAGCTGGATATCTTTTGGTCTTGGAAGACTGGTCGAATATATTCTTTGAAGTGTGTTGCGGTTCTCTGTTGCTGAGACCAAAACTATCTAGCTTGTGTGGAGAGTTGTCCTCATTGCCGAATTGTCTTCCAACGAGAGTGGATGCTGGAGGAACGATTATCAACGACTTCGGATCAACGAACTCTTGCTGGTGCCAGTGATCTGCGTGCGGGGCGATCCTCTTGGATTGACAGGCTGGGAGGGAATGCATGACTTGTCCGTCACGTTGTTGGCCGTCGATATGGTCGGATTGGAGGCTTTGACTTATGGACGAGTCATAGTTGGAAGAGGTGAAGCCAGAATCGACAATCAGGCGTATGGCTGCCAAGAGTCGCTGAGCATCTGGAGTGAGCTCTGCGTTGCCCTGAAGCGGTGAGGACAGTGTATGATGTGAAGACGGCATCAGTTCAGCCACAGAGTCCGAAGGAACCAAGAAGGAACCAAAGCAGAAGATTGCGATCCTATGGCGCCAGCAGAAAACATATCCGGGCTCTCCTCATCCTTCGAGGAAAGGCGTAGTGTCTGAAACTGTGAAGGAGTGGCTACCTCAAGGATGCTTTCACAGCAAAGCGGATTGGAGCGAGGAACTCGCGGAAGGAAATCACCTGTGAAGCGCAACCCGAGGTCAGAATCCGACTCACAATTCGTTTAGCGCTAAAGGTGGTAACTCACTGCCTGTTATGTCTTTGGAATGGACAACATCGTAACACAGACACCTGCCAAAAATCCAGCAGGGTTCGAAATACATGTCTATTTGCTGAAGGGGATGGAATGATGCAGGTGAGTCAATGGTTGTTGTGGAGCGGAAAGAATGGCAATGTAAGTGATTCGCCTTATGCCTTATAAAACCAGCATTCAGGAAGCACCCGGACACTCGGGGCTTGTATAGAGAATTGGCAATCGTTCACACACCACAGTAATTTGCCGGTCGAAAGGACGCTAGGCAAGTCTCTGACTCACTGTATTTGAATAAAATCAAGTCTTCCATCGCCAATTCCTCGTTGTAGGGCCTGTCAGTTACCTACAAGCGACCACGAGTTTGACCACGAGTCGCGACATTTCAAGCTCTTCGGAACACCTTTGGTAATATCGCCTCCACGACCTGGTTCCCTCGTGCCCTTGTTTTGTTTTCCTGCCAGTCTGTAATCCGCCTAGTGATGTTGTTTTTTCTTTGGACACTGATTGATACTGATAATCAGTGGGCCCTGCAAGACACGTTGTTTAGCAAATTTTCTATGGCATCCAGGGTTCACATTCTTCGACATTTTGGAAGGCAGTTGCGCGACAAGCAGTCTTGTTCAACCTACGACTCCAGCTTTTGTTCCTTGATTCCTTGACCCATGAAGGCAGATAGAAGCAAATATCGACAAGGGTTTAATTTTCGTAAAATCCTCCTGCGAGGTCGGTCGGCATTCAGGTCAACGAGGCATCGATTTGATTCCTTCGGCTCCCTTCTCACTGTTCCATATTCTGGTCTTTAACATTGTCCACTTAAGTCAAACATAGCAGATAATTCCGTACCTTGTTAAAAAATACATTCGAATGGTATTTCGACAGGGATTTGTTTGAATGAAAATATTAATAGCTCACTCATTCGTCTTATAAACTGGGGTTCGAACGAGCCTATTGGTCGATCAGGTTCGTCTTCAATGAGGCCTTAAAGGCACAATATTCTTCGCGGTTCATGAGATGAGATTTCGTCCAGATCTTCTGCTGAACCGATGCGATCAGCTCATTTGTGTTGTTCCCCATATAGCTAGACTAGATCGCCACACAACTTCCTACCAAACTCTGTTTTGCCATTTTGCTATCTCAGCAGTCGATACGCTGATACATCGGCCATGCCTCTTGACAAAGGAAAGCCCACACTCGCCAATCTGAGGGTTTTAATCTAACTGCATCGATGATATGACGCGGTATCGCAAGGCTGGACATGGCATTTGCTCTGAGGATAGGTCGATAAGAGGACGACCAAACTTCATTTCAAGTGGGAGTTCAACTCTCAAACGAAGGTTTATAAAATTGTAAAGCTACGATGTTCTGGATCCGAACTAGTCATCATAAGCATTGAAAATCGTCTACTGTTTCGTTCCGTAACTGTAATTAAGTGGGAAGGAGAATTGCAGGGTGCATCGGCCATGAGGAATTCAAACCTGTGTTTCTGGCTGAGAACTAGCAAGGCATCAGCACAAGGCAGACATGTGCGACGGGAAGAAGAAAACAAGAGACCTTCATGGCGACACCGTCAACACGATCCAGAACCGTGGACAACACCCACTCTTTTAGGAACCCCACATTATATCCGTCGCCCAATTTGGTACGTTTAAAAGTCAACCTTTGTTCTCTCCAACCAAACACACCCATCCATGTCGACATCCATAATTTCAGAGCATATTCTTATGTATATCCTCCTTACTCTGCCTCCTCTGCCTACATATGACAACGGGGAGGAGATCGAAGAATGGTACAACAACCTGAACCGGAGATGCGGTTTAGTGAGCCTGTTTCTTTCACGACGTAAAGTTTGTTGCTTGCTCTATAAATACGATAGTAACATACCTTCACAGCAAATTCGCGACGGTTCATTCTACAGTGGCTTGAACTACGTGCATTAGCGCAACCTCCAACCATGAGTACTGTGGTCCCATCCAACATCAATGCAAATCCAAGTAATCATTTGATCACGGAGGATCAGATGCCCAGTGAGTCAACATACTCCATTCGATGCCAGAAATGTTCGCAACTCACACAAGCTACAGCACCAGATCTTTTCCGACCTCGAGATACCAAGCCTGATGCAGCCATTATGCAAACAGAATCACAGGTGTGTCCGCAGATTGAAGCGTCCTTTCCAACCTGACACATGTAACAAACCTGCAGACTTTTGCCGTCCGTAGTGGAGAGGCAAAAGAAAACTATAAAAAAAATTTGACAGGGTTCCTGGATCCGGCCAAGCAACCAGCTCCGAGGTCTGCCTCGAAGAGCGACAGGAAAATCCTGTCATACCGGTTCAAAGGTAATTTATAGCACTTTTGCCTCTCGGATGACAGACTGACGCCTGTGGTTTGGGATAGTGGGCAATCCCTTGGATATGAACGGCAATTCGTCGCCCAGCGGATAACAGACAGCGGACGTGATGGACACACCAATGGGGTTGACGTCGCCGGTCGCAATGGGCCAACGACATATTGTTCGTCATTGCTGCCCCCGAAGTTGTCTCGAAAGCGGAAGCACTGCGACACTGAAAAATCTTCCTCTGCGCGATGGAAACACGAGGAAAGGCTGAACTCGACCAGTGATGTTCATTCAGACTGGGAGTTGCCTGTGAAGCGGGCAAGGATGGACTTCAACAGGTCTGGGTGCGCGATATGGCAAGGTTTACTTTCTAGGGAACTGGTATTCAGCACTGATGAACAATAACAGCCGAGCGCCAGAGTACGACGTGACTGACATGTTGCAATGCTGGTGTACCTTCTTTGTGGGAGACGGTGAGATCGAAGAGATGCACTAGACACCTGTAGGTTGATTTGTGAGAGATTATAAATTAGAGAAGTTGACCGTAGATATGCTGGATTATCACATACGTCGAGTTATTCAGATTATTTTATGTTCTGTCCATCGATCAATAGATACACCATCGATCCCCATTCTCAGCGTTTGACCACTGTTAGTGTTATTCACAGAACGAAATCATACAGACGAAAGCTTGGTAATGAACTTAAGCAATCGAAAGGCTAAGCCTCAAAACTTGGTTATTCACCTGCACCGAAAATTGCAATCATCCGACGAGGGTTTGTTGGGATCGAACTATGGCCGTTGAAGATTTATTGAGTGGTTTCGAAATCCAGCAGCATCGGCAGCATTTCAGTCGTGATCCTGGAGAATAATGCTGGCGCCGCACCATCACAACCACCATTTGTACGGTTGCATTTGTATGGGAAATGGAACGGATGGATTGGAACTTACCAAGGACCGCCTTCTTTGCTCCCCAAGAGATAAGATCTTCCGTGGTTCCGATATCAGAGATGCGGATATTCAAGAGGATAGTCGATGCATTGAACTCCTGCATTTCCTTTTGACAGAGACTTGGCGATCCTCCTGATCACAAAAGAAAGGGTACTCGACTGCGCTGAATGTGAAGATGATTGGCAGGCGCGATACATAGTCTTGCTGGAACAGGTGGGTGGATGTCGAGGATACGGAAGGACATTATATAGATGATTCATGGACTACTTCACGGACTACAATGCAGCAAGGTGTCGAGTCTCGAGCATAGATGATGTGTGTCTGTACGGTGAAGTCGCAGCGCAACGTTGGCTTCACCGCTTGGTCCGCTTTGCTCCGGAACTCCGGGTCAAATATGTAGGTATGTACTACCTTTAGAAACGTGCGGGCCGCTCCTGCATAGTTATTTTTACCCAAATCGCCCAGTCAGTCAGTGATAGGAACCCGTTTAACGGTTGAAATGACTGGTTTACCTGATGAAATTCACCCATTAATAGTAAAACCGAGTTAAAACTGCTAGCATTTTGACCAAAATCGCCAAATATAAAAAACTATTACATAGTTTATATCATGATGACAAGTTTAACGGGTTTAAACAGGTTAGTCCAACTGGTAACAACAATAGGTGATGATCCTCAAGTAGTCTCAAAGAATAATAGCCTCAATACTTGTTCCTTTGATTAAAGACTGAGATTTACTCTGACTTTTCCGAGAACGTTAATTCTATGATTATTCGAGACATTAGTGGATCTACTTATAAATCGTCTGAGATCCTACATCTACCCAAGTAACAGGGGATTCTCCTGGAAACTTGTCCTCCATTAAAGACAACTAAGAACGCTAGATTGGTAAGGAACGACAATTCAAGAAACAAAGAAGCGGTAATTCTCCAGGTTAGGAATTAAATTCCCAAAAATAGAAGGGAATTTGGTAAATCGACTAATTTTTCGCGCAAATATCCTGTGAAGGAATTGAGCCTCGCATCAAGGATGGAAGAGGGAAAAATGTTGTGTTACCATCGGTAAAGAACGACGCATAGATCACGAGAATAAGGTAGATAGGAGTATAATCGGCGAGGTCACAATCAGGAACGACCGGCTCCTGTGCAATGCCTGTGAACCCATGACCATATTGGATAATTTCTTCGAAGCTGCTGGATATCGAGGTCGATGAGGCATCCATCGATCAAGCGGGTGACTTTGGTACTGTCATACCAGAAATAATGGGTCCATGTAGAACGGCGCTCTAGACGTTAAAGATAAAGGTGCCCATCAATATATGCCCAACTATCATGATCAACGTGCCTATGTCAAGTATTTTTGTTAGAGTGTGCCGGCCTAATTTGGCTTCAGTCGTGTTGGTATTGGCCAGAATGTAGCCAAGTAGCTATGTAGAACGCTGCGTGGTCTTCGAGTATGACCGGATAGAAAAATGTAGCAAGTGCACGTCGGATATAATTTAAGAAGCCGAAGCGAGAATGAAGTGTGCAGCAGGTCGAGAATAACCGCTGCTTTTCATAGACCAGGTACTGCGCATCGTGTTAGCATCCGGCATCCGAGGGGTGAGAGTTAGCTGCCAGTAATAATACTTACAGTGTGCGGAACAGATTGCGGTTTCACGGAGATTTCTATTGGAGGATGGACCAGCCTCCCAGGGTTTTTCGGGACTTGGGGTGTAACGTACTGCCTGGTCGTGTTTCCTTTGAAAATGCATTTATGTATATTGCAGCTACGCTTCGTATATTCGATGAGAGAAATACTTAAGGAGGCAGTTTTGCTCGTGTCAGCACAAATGCTCAGACGAACCTCGGGCACAGTTGTTCAGATCTTTTAAATTCATAATCACGTACCGTGATATACTCATAAGTCAGCTGGGACGCTCAGAGAAAGTAAGGAGCATACCTAGGTAGTCCAAACTTTGAAACACCCTTGGTCCGGGCTGTGTACTTTATTCCGGACAATCATGTAACCAATAGCGAGTGATCACTGACCCTCTCCGCAGTCTTCAGTTCGAGACTTCATATAATTGGACATATCGGGTCTAGCGCTCAGCAGCCAGCAGACTTTGTGTTGGGATTGAGGGTTCGGATGGTGGTCATAAAAGGCTATAAATCAGCCACTGGGAGCCGGACAACGATTGGCTGCCGCGGTCGGCAACGGACGGCAAGCCGAAATTAGAAGGAATCACGAAGTCAGCAAGATTTATAAGCACGCATTTGTTTTTTTGTTTTGGATTAATGGGGTCTGATTGACGGGTAACTCTGCTTCTTCGACGTTCGACAGCTGCTGTGCAGCTCCTTTGTCTTCTCCCCTCTTCTCCGGAATACCTCTGTACTATACCACCCAACTCATCAAGCGCCTGTTTTTATCTCGGATTTTGGATTCTTTAGAACGACGCCCGTTGACGTGCAACGTTCAACGGTCACCCTTCCTTCCATCCATCACGAACGCTCATCAAACCAGAGCTTCATCTATATCCCATTCCATTCCACGCCATACTGCACCTTCATCCAGAGGGCAACACCTATCAGGACAAGCAGAGAGGCAGGATACCCATATTATTCATAGATCCACTCCCACCTGGTAAGCCAACTGCTCAATCTCTTGCATCCGCAGCTGACGACCAGCACACGGTACTTTCAAGGCAGACGGCAGCACGCGGCAGCTCACGACAGCGACGCAAATAACCCGTCACCACCCACACTATTAATAACCGCTATAATACCTGTGAGGAAGCTGTTCCCTGAAAATCCGTGCTCTCAGCCAACCGGGTGACATAGGTTTATTCTCAGAACAGCTCGAGCACACTTTTGGGCACAAGAGACCCACGCTCCACCTGAGCGTAGTACTATACTACCCAGCCTGTCTTTTTCCGCTCCTTTGGGTTGTTGCTGCTTCTCCCAATCATCTTTCTCGTCCTATCACCCACTCTACCTTCGCTTGCACGGCAGAAGGGTTCCTCTAGCCTCTTTAGCTTGGATCCCGCCCTGGTCTGCCAGCTCAAGGCCAGCGCAAGTTGAAGTAGAGCAGGACTACCCGTCACGATAACGACTTTTTATCATATTATTCGAAACAATGTCTTCAACATCATCAGCAGAGGCTACGTCGACTATCTCTTCCAGTTTCGTCCCTTCAACGGCCGCCTCCTCAACAACTCCAGCCACATTTCCGACTAGTTTTCCTCCTCCGTCGACCCCGAGCCCTGGAGGTCAAAGTAACAACAGCTCTAATAACGATGGAAGCATCGCGACCTCTGCCTCCTTATACCGTGCGTCCCTCTTGTTCATGGGTCGCCATCGTATCCTCAGCTAATCTGAACTAACAGTTTATACATTCCTGGCCACCCTCGTACTTCTTCTCTCCGTTTCTGCTGCTATCGTGATTCGATCATTTATATTACGAAGACGACATAGGTTGATGGTGGAAGAAGCAATCCGCAATGGTACTTGGGTCCCTCCAGCTCCGCCTACACGACCTGCAAGAGTCGATCTGAGTAAAAAGCCTGTTCTATGGGAAGCCTACATTGATAAGAAAGGGGATCTGGTTGGACATGCTATAGGTGGAGCACTGGGCGATGGTAAGATCAACGATGTGTGGAAGATGGACAATACAAGGGAATGGGATATGATCAAGCCTTTCGCTGCTACGTATCTGTCTGCAAGTGAGGCAACCGCCACTCCCGAGTTACCTAGAGGACCGCCGACGACTACTGGATTGGCCACTGCTCCCTCAGTTGGTAGTTTGCGCGGTGCAGCTGCTTTGCAACCACCTATTCCGAGCCCTGGATCGCAATCGCAACCAGACCTAGAAGCAGGCAACGGGCCCACAGCTGCGACGACACCGACGTCAAGCAATCGCGCTAGGATGCCAAGGCCGCGGGCAATGTTATCGCGTGCGCTGAACATGCTCAATCCGACACCAGATCCGACGTCACCTCTTCCTGCACCTCTATCAGGGTCGCTTCAGAACGCAGGGTCCAATGCCAACCTTGCTTCAGGCACGGCTGCGGAGGGTGGAATGACGGAGCTCAAGGGTCCGCAGGTTATGCGGGTCGCGGTGTTCATTGCCATGCCTAAGCCACCTTCAGGCAGCCCTACTGGATCACTTTCGGCTTCGACTACAATGGTACCCTCTGATTCACACCCGCTACAACCATCAGCTTCAACATCATGCCATCCATCGCACTCGGATGATGACGATGAACAGCCGCTACCGCACCTCGAGATGGGCGTCGCGGATGTCCTGGTTGTCCCTCATGATGTAGATACCCCTTCACACCCCTCAGGCAAGAAGTCGGCGCAGAGAGGGAGTCTAGGGAGTATGGTGACTGAGACGAGTGACTCTGACCTGTAGTTTTAGTGTATGTATTACTTGGATAACGTCCTTTTTTCTGTATAACTGATCTGATTTACTTTCCCATTTCTGCTTTTGCTTGTGCTTCGAGTTGGTCGGGCGTATTGGAATTGTACGGTACAGTATAACACGTAAAATACTTGCATTTCAAAATATCCCTGGGTGTATTAAATGTATTGACAGTACGCCTATGATACCTTAATATGATGCAGTTGCTTTTGCATGAGCAGCACAGTAATAAGATCTTCCAAAGTTGGCGTAGTGGCGCAGTGGCGCGTGCTCTATGGTCGTGGATTATTCATGTCGATGAAAAATCCATCACGAGCAGGTGAGCAGACTTGGAGCAGACCTGCCAACTATTTGATCCTCGAAACCCTGGTCCGTCTCTGCTATTTGACAGCAATTGTTCCGTCGCGAGGAAATTAACTGTCTTCGCGCCTCTCCGTCGGTCGAAGTTCGCGCTCGCCATCATCCATGTCGAAGCCATATCCCAGCCCTTCCAACCTAAGCTCCCGGAATCTCTACACCGACAATCGCCCGCTCACCGATTCTCGCACACCCAGCGAAGACCACATGAGGATCGAAGACTCCTAAATGTCGCAATATAGGATGCTTCTAGCGCGCGTGCTCAGAGTCGAGAAGCATGGTAAAGGAATATCAAATAGGGAAAACTCCAAAAGGATTGGAAGGATTCTGGTCAAAAGGGCAGAAGGCGTTCGGAGTCGGTCCTAAAATTCTCCGGGGAAATCAACGCTCCGGCTGACAAATAGTTCGCTCGGTCCCTGTCGCGCCAACCTCAGCCTGACCGTTGACGATTATGGACCAGCTCCCAGTTGAACTTCACATTAAAATACTTAGCCTTCTCCCATCAATATTTCTGCAAACTCATCCACTATCAGATTACGATATCCGTTTACCATCCTTATTTCCATTCAACGTAGCATCAGTATGCACACAGTGGCTTACCATAATCTCTCAAATACCCGAGTGCTGGATTCGCGTTGTCTTCGACGTTGCGAAAGAACCTGCGCCCTTTCTTGATGCGTTCGCATGGTCGAATGACCTGGAGAAGATTGAAGTACTGGTGTTCACCAGTTCTACAGACGATGGGGAGGAGTACAGGAAGTCCGAAAAACAGCGTTCATTCGCCATCGCTCAAGCTCTCCGGCCCCACATACATCGATGCAAATCGATTACCTTTGACCTCACATATTCGACCTCGCTCCCTCCTTCCCACATTTTCTTCCTCCAAGACATGCCTTGTCTCGAAGCGCTCGTTCTCGAATGCGTTCACGATGACATCCAAGTAAAATTGAATCCATGGATGACAACTGCAGCCAAGCGACCAAACTTCGGATCAAAATTCCACAGTTTGAGAAAACTCTCGTTGACGGGGTTTTCTTTCCTCTATCTTGCGCTGCATCTGGCCTCTCCTGCATCGTTCAGGCAATTCAACTTTAATCGGCTCATGGAGCTCTACATCTCACGGTTTTCTTTCCTTGAAAGCGGACATTACACAGCGGAAAACTTCTTGCTTTATCTATCTTATGCTTTGCGGAAGGGCTCTCATTCACTCTATTTGCGCAACTTGTCGTTGTCTTATAACTATGAAAATTCAACCACATGTCCTCTCACGAATGAACGTTTATTGCCGCGCAATCTTCTTTTCCATTCGGTGACAAAAAACTTCCTCAATAGCTTTTATGCTACTGCAGATATATTTTGCATCTCGTCATTGACTATCAAAGAGTGTGAGATACCAACAAATCTTAGACGGGAGCATTTCAAGGCAGCTGCGGATTATCTCGTTCTGGATGGCATTGTCGATGACGAGCGCGGAAGTGGCATGCGCCACATTTTGGATATATGTCTCTATACCTTTTCAGGAAAACTGAAGATATGCGCGTGCCGTTCGTTTAACGATTCTCTTCTGGAATGGCTTCAAACAAACAAATCCCCTAACACGTTCCCAATAGAGCATGTCAACTCCATCCACATCCATGATTGCCCCACCTTCACACCCATTACGCTGCGAAATTTTGTAAAGGTTCGCAATGCACTGCCCATAATAGATTTTTTGTATCGAATCGATCGCACGGTCGTCGAATTGTTCGTCACTGGCAAGGGTCCGAGCCTTACGAAGGAGGATAAGGGATGGTTTCTAGGGCAGTCGCATACAACTATCAAATGGATAACCGAGAACGATGAAGGGATACGAGAAGAGTTTTATGCACCTATCCCATCCCCATTGTCAGTGCAATACTCCAGTCAGCTGTAATTCTGGTGTGCTCTGTTCAATGCTTATATTTTTGTCAAGGGCGAGAAGAGCAGAAACTTTCAACTGATGAATGAGTTAAAGAGTTAAAGACGACAACGTGATGAACCGTACAGAAAGACGGTTCGTTGCTAAATTTAAAAAAAAATATTGGATCTAGCTGTCAATTGCGGCAACTGGCATTTTCTCTACCTGATCTTTTAATAGTCTCAGAGTCTCAGAGGTAAACGATTTGGAACATGCCAGAGCTACCGGTTCCAACCTCGTTGACATTTACTCTGACTTGGCGCTGTATTGATCTATCTTACCGAGTGCAAAGGCCCTAGAGCTAAAGCCTTGCATGTCTTCACTGAGAAAAGCAGTGCAATACTCATAATAATTGCAAGGTCAAGTACCATGCACGACTTACCTGCTGGATATTGTGCAAGTCATTAATACTTTCAGCGGAGAAGGAGAAACAATTCATAATGCAGAGTTTTGTTGAATGATATCCGCCCAAGGATCATCGGGTATTCATGCGGATGAATGATCGGAAAGGTCATGGAAAGTAAAGCTTTGAATGCCTTACTCATGTCCTTTCTCATAGTAATCGATCGCTCCCATGTGTTAAGACGTTGTTCTGTGATGACCACAGTTCCCCAAATTTAGTAGCGCATCGGACAATGTAAATTTAAAGCTGAACGAAGCAAATTAAGAGTCTAGGCCGCGAAATGCCAGAACAAGCAAAGAATTTCCATCTCTTCGAAAATCTTTGTTATCCTTGCGATCAGAGCAGGGTTAAAAGATCAACGGTGCAATGACGCCAAGCCTGGGCATATGCGCCACACAAAGCATGAGGACCCGGGGCCACATCTAAAAATAAATACCTCACCACAGAACGTCAACTGACCTTCATTGATAACACCAACATCTCAAAGAGAGTTTTGACGGACATTACATTTATGTAAAGAAGCCATGCAGTGCGCTCAAAGGTTAGTGTCACTCAACACCCTCACCTTGAGTTTAATAATTATAAAGCATACTAGTCCGCGCAATGTATAGTACGTAGTTAGAGTACCTAGGTACCCAGGTCTCTTACATTGGCCGATTTGGGGTGCATCATCAGCTGCACCAGGCGCTTATGTCAATGTCCGAACACGGACCCAAGTAATAATCATCACTTGATCAACATCTACCCCGGTCCTACAAGGATCTACAATCAATTCCAGTCATCTTTGCGAGCAGCAACGCTGGTTGGTAAGTGTAGACGAGGTCGCTTTCGGCTGATATATATTATCCATCGATAATATCAGCTGGCGGTGATCGTATCGTTGATTGTCAAGTAAAGGGTATCCCTGAATGCACACACATAGGGTATCGGTTCTAATTTTCCATCGAGAAAAGGAAGACAGTACTTCATTTAAAATCAAGCCCCATTGTGGGCGCCTAGACCATGTGCATATAGTATGCATCATTCATTGTTCCTTTCCTAATGGTACTTTCATATGAACCCTGTTCTTGTCCGTACACATGATGACTCCTTTTGTGCCACTCAAGCTGGTTGTTGGTCGAGGTCACGTACTTGAAAAGAAGGCGTCGGCTTTGCGGTCTTCGGTTATAAAATTGGGGCTAAAAGGTCAATTGGTGCCGCTATAGCCTCCGTCCATAGAATAACCAAGGAGAGGAGATGTTGGTGGTTCGAGAGAAGCAGACCATTCTCTTGCAACTAGGGACAAAAGAAGACGAATTTAAATTCTCGGCTCAATGGAAAAGGGGAGGTGTTTCTTCGGAATACTTATGCGTTGACACCACACTTTCTTCCTTCTCTACGGGTTCGCATACTCGCAGACAATAAGTAGCTTAGCTGCATGGTTATTAAAAGCGCGTGTACTCGTCCCGGCTCAGCTTGTTCGCCATCTTCATTCTTCAATTGACACGAGGCTCACAAGCGGAGCGGCGTAAGATCGACCATAAGCATGTCAATACACTCACACGGACCATTTTGAAATTTGACGGCAGTCTCGAAAGGGACGGATTTTCCTTTGAAATTTCAGAAAAGGAAAACTCTCACCTTCGGCTATTCCCAAGACCCGTATGGACGTAAGTTATTGTGTGACCTGTGGAGTCGTGCACAGCGATGTTCGCCACTGTCCACACGACACTGCAATCACCTGAAAAGGCAGTCTCGCATTTTCCTGCCCGGTTTCCTCCTTACGCCGAGGGATCAGGATATACTTGCATGTCAATCATCGACGCTAATATCCTATCAGTTGTGCTTACATACTTGGGGTTTTCCGGATATGCCTCCTTATGGGTGATCTATTTTTTCGCTTCAGGAGGCGACGCTAGAATGGGGATACCATACTTACTCGTAGAACGGCTCTCGCTTGACAGAGAGTTCGAGCTATCCCTGGTTTATGTTTTGGAATTGGGAATTGAGGAGAAGGTTATGTGATAGCAAGTCCATATAGGCGCAGTCCGTTCTAACTTATGACATTGAATAGCGAGACGTCAAATTATACGGGGCTAATCACAGTTGTGCGGACACAAGATGGCTTTGTGTATTGAATGAGGAAACCGAATGACACACCGGAGACATCCTTTACTTTTTCCAACTTGGTGTGGATATTCCGGCGGTGTGTGGCGTACACGCACAAACGGGCCTCACGATTTACTTCTTCCCATGGATCCTTTTTCCTGTGCACTCGGTGACATGATGGACATCCGCCTCAAGGCAAACTCCAGAGCAAAGATGGCTGTTTGAGGCAACACTGATGTCTAGGTGGCTTTTTCGTACCAGACGGCTTTCATAGGACCTAGAGAGGCTAGACTTGTACCCAGAACACGCTTAGTTGTCTGTCCTTGCGATTTCACAGGGTTAGCCCACAATCGGAATCGGACCGCCGCGCCACACAATTCGTAAGTGTCAGCGCGTGACACCAACAACCTTCGATCAAATTGATCAATGTAATTTTGATTGATTTGGACGATCGATTTGGATGTGTCGGAGTTTGTAAGTAGGCCGCCATAAACGGAGAACAGCGCCTCACTGCGCCTCATTGGTACAGTTTTGGGAACTTTAGGTACCGGTGGGTGACTCACACCCTACTATGTACTGACGAATTAGTCAACTTTGATTGCACCATGGGGTGATTTTATCGATGCGATTTGCTTTTCGGATTTGATGATCCGGATGGGAAATCGTGATTGTTACCTCTATTTCGCAAGGCAGTTGTATGAACCGAGCTTCCGAGGAGTACAAGGTGTGTTTGAAGTTTGAACAGGATGGATGAGGGCTGGCACTGCATGGAATGATGCTGTGATTTGCAGTCGCCATGGGTTTGGGGCTTTTCATTTTTTCCAGGGTGATTGTGACACGGTTTCTCTATAGATGGATAGATGGATTGCCTTGAGTTCAGTGTGGCAGGTGGCCTGAAGGCAACATATGGAGACAAGCATAAGCGAGCAAGCGAGTTGTGGGGTGTCATACGGATTGAGAAAGGTGTATACTAGCTCCAGGCGGTGGAAATCCAGACCATTTGTGCAACATACGCAGAAAGAGAAAGGGAAGTCCCAAGGGAGAAATCGGGCGGGGATGGTAACCAACGACATAAAGGGGAAAAGAAGCTCTGGGCACATGGCCGGAATGAGATTTTTTTTGATAGGAAATGGACATATAGGGAAGTAGGCCTCAGTGGCGCAGTTCACAGCAACACAACAACTCTTTCCCTCCTTCCATGACCACCAACAAACGCAGGAGGGAAATCCTGTCCTCAGAGGATGACAGCGACAAAGGCAAAGACACTCCTGATCCGAGCGCGTCTGTCTCCGCGTCGCGCTCCCCATCGCCCCCACCGTCGTCGAGAGCATCCGAGGCTTTGATATCTGCGACGCTCTCACCCGCCCGGTGGGATGTCATGCCTTCCAGGGGGATTTGAAAGGAAAGGCTCCAGAGAAGCAAAGAAAGAAGAGACAGAAGACAGCTCCCAGTTCATCCGATGACGAGGATGAGCTTCAGGAAGACAGCTCCAGCGATGATTCTTCGTCCGAAGAGGCATCGCTTCCCCCGCAGGTCCAAAAGGCAGGCTCCCGAGTTTAGAGTTATCATTCCGTCATCTTCTTCCGCTGCTGCCAGGCCACTGCTTTCTCATTCGGCTTCTTCCACTTTGGCGCCTTCATCTTCCACTTCTGCGGGTCCACATGCGTCCACACGACATTCGATGCCTCTTGCGCGACCGAGGAAGGATGAGGAGGTGCTCAAGCCTATTCCGAGCCCGCCATGGGCAACGGATATGTATTCTTATGCTCCAGAGAAATACCGGTTGACGGGAAGGGGAAAGGACAATGGGAAGAAAGTGGATGAGGACGTTGAGATGCGGAACGGGGAAAAGGACACGCGCAGGATAACGAGAAGCAACGTCGCCCTTCTGTGTCGCCTCCCACCACAGATCGACGACCCCAACCTCCTTCGTATTTGGGTCCACACGAACGCTTTGGGCACATTAGTCGTAGCGGGTCGAGGCACGGTCATTCAAGGGACCATTCGCGTGGATCGACGAGCGACAGTCCGCCGGTGAATGCTGGGCCGCCTGTTATACATTCCCCGGATGGACTGCATCATCATCCTCAGCCGCCTCCTTCTAGTCTTTCACATAGTCATAGCTATGGTTACGGCAGTTCTGGCCAAGGATACGGGCATGGTTTCATTGGAGAGGATGACCACAGGGGACACGCGTCTGCGAGTGCTCCTGCTCCTGGTTCTGGTCCTGGGTTGTATTCGTCGCGACCCCTTCCTCCGCCTCTAGAGCGAAGTCATTATGAAGGAACCACTACCCAAACCAGACGTCTTCGCGGTCTGCCTATCTTCCTCCTCCTGGTCCTAGTTCCTACCACCAACCAGGACCACCCCCACCGAGAGCACGTTCACCTGGCTACTCGCGCTCGCCGCCACCCACTGCTCCTCGTCAGGGCCATTATGAGCCACCAGCAAATGGGCACGACTACTCCAGCGGTTCTGACAGTGAAGCCAGAGGGCGGCACCGGTACAGCAGGTACCCTCCTCACACCAGTCACACTGCACCTCCTCCCCATTTGCATTCTCACCTGGGTGTAACGGGGTCGGAGCACCTGCGCGCCTACTCATGCGTATTCGCCTCCGCCTCCTGCTCCCCCAGGGCACTATGCAGGTGGAAGACCGAGGAACGGTTCTTTCTACGGGCATCAGTCTCCTCCGTTTCATGGGCCGCCTCCTTCTAACTATTCTCCTTACCCGCCTGCGTTGTCAAATTCGAATTATCGAGGGCATGGCTCGCCACAACCACCCATATCTGGAGGAAATCCACCACCGCCTCCATTGCCGAGGACTATTCGCATTGGATCTCCTCCGCCTGGAGAAATGCCACCGCCTCGTCAGTCAGAACAGTATTCGCATAGGTATTCACCTTCGCGCCACGTGCCCGCACCTCCGCAAAATCACGTTTACGCCCAGGGTGTACCCCCTCCTCCTGCTCAACAGCCCCAACCGCGACCAATTCAGTACCGATATCAACCACCCTACCAGAAGCCGTTTTACCCAGGGGAGACTCAGAATAAGGACGGAGTTCCTCCTCGTTCTTCAGCCAGTCATCATGGTCCTTCCGCTACCGGGGGTTCTTCTCATACTTCTTCTGCCCCTGGTTCTGCTTCGGCTCAAGGTCAAGGTCCAACTTTGAGAAGGCAACAGACTGCGCCTGCAGTGTCTTTGAGCTCTTCCACCTCTCGTCAATATCAGCAACAGGCGCCTTCTGCTGATGATGTACCCCAACTATACACGCCACAGCAGCTGCCAGCAGCGACAGGTGCCCCAACCACAATATCCTCAGCAAGGCCTCCTCCAACCCGCACCGATGCACGTTCCTCTCGCGCCTCAGGAGCATTTGATTCTCAATATGAACATGAGCATGCATAACGTCGGCGGCGCTCAGTTCGTGCTGAAGCCTCCTAGGATGCCTCGTGTGCGCGCCGTGCGGATAAGGATAAGGATAAGGATAAAGACAAAAATGCAGCGTCCAAGGCAAAGGAGAAGGAAAAAGAAAAGACGATCGAGGTGAGAGAGGTGAAGGAGAGGAAAAGGAGAGAGTTTCCCGGAGGTGGACAGTTGATCTTTGTGAATGTTACTGGGGATAAGCATGGGTTCACCCAGCAGCAGCAGCAGATTGGGGAGCGAGATATGCGGGGGGGAGTAGGAGCGCGAGTACGACAGCTGTGGCTAGCGGTAGTGGCAGTGGGGCGGCGAATGAGGCGGTCAATGGGACAGCGTCTGCTGCACCTGGGTATGGATCTGCGGCGAATGCGATTGTGATTGATGATGACGAAGACGTGAAGGATGTGGGCATAGCGAATGGGACCAATGGACAGACGAGAGGCGGTGGTGCTCCTCCTGTTCCTACTAAGAACGGAAGTGGAAGTGCTGCTCTTACTCCTGCTCCTACTCCGACTAGCCATGCGGCAGATGTTAATGGAGACGCGATTAATACGCCGGCGGCGTCGATTTCGACTTCGACCACCCCCGTCAATGATTCTTCCAACGCGGTGCAGCCTGATAAAGGGAAGACCGTCAGCAGGAGCAATGGCGATGGCAACGAAAATAACCAGCGACAAGACCAGGATGTGGATATGAAGGACGACAGGGTTGAACCACCTCCTGATGCTCATCCACGTCAAGACCTGGACCTGCGCCCTCACCGCCACCACCAGCACCCCAAGCTGGGTGGAAATGGTAACTCCCACTCGCATTCACGTCTAAGAAGATATAGCTCGGCAGAGGGTGTTTCTCATTCCGGGTCTTCATCATCATCTTTCTCTTCCTCACGGGGCGTGGACGCCGATGGGCCTTCAGGATCAAGTGGTATTGGGCATCGCAATTCCAACTTCAACGGCATGTCAAACGCCAGCAACCCATCCCATCTAGGTGGCTACACCCATATGCCATACCCACCACCGCCAATTCCGTCCATTCCTGCTATAGACATGCCCGACCCCTCTGACGCATCGCCCAATGGTACCGCCAATGGGGGCTCCGAGACCAATACCTTTGCGCTCCTGCGAGGCCATCGAGGAAGCTTAAGAGGTACCCCTGTGACGTGTGCGGCCAGATCTTTACGCGCAGCGGGGATGTGAGGAGGCACAAGGAAAGTCGGCATACGGATGGGACGGGAGGATGCCAGTGTCCTTTTTGTGGACGCGTTTTGACGAGGTGGGTTTTGCTTTTGCTTTCTTATTATCTTTTTTTGTTACTTTTACGTTTTTACACACAAATGACGATGTTAATGACGACTTTATTGCGATTTTACAGACAAGATGCCCTTCAACGCCACTGGATAAATTTGCCGCAAACGTTCCAAACGCCACCTTGACCCCTCTCGTCGACACTCTTTCGCATCCTGGCCAGGCCCTTCGTCCAGCAATGGCATGTCGGGTCAGGAGAAGAGACGAAGATGAGTACGAGGAAGAAGAAGATTTTTATGGAATAGAGCCGCAGACATACGTCCATGTTCCGTATGATCCGCATCCGCATCAGACAGCGTTGTTGGCGCATCAGAGGAGGATGGAGAGAGATAGGGAGATCAAGGAAGAGAGGGAGCGGGAGCGGATGGAGAAGGAAAAACAGGAGAGGGAAAGGGAGGAGGATAAAGAGATGGAGGAAAGAGAGGATGAGTTGGTGGCACAGCGGGAGAGGCAACTTAGGGAAAGAGACGAGAGAGAGCGTGCAGTGGAAGTGCAGAGGGAAGGAAAGACAGATAAGGGACGGGGATATTGTACCAAAGAGGGAAAGGTCAAGGTCGATGTCAAGACCTCCTCCTCCTCTGTGCCTGTTCAGTCTGCACGTAGCCATTATAGGATGGACCCACCACCACCGCCACGACGACAACCTCCGCCACAACCACAGCCACAGCCACAGCCCCAACCCCAACAAGCCCCAGTTACACAGAACCCACCACTTCCAACTTATGAACATTACCAGCAGCCTTTACTACACCGAAGACCAACACCAGCCCGCCGCACTAATCCTAACCAGCCTCCGCCCATGAGGATGGTGTTTGTGCAGCACACTCCCAATGGACAGGTGGTGACGGATAGACCCCAGCCTTGGATTTTTCAGCAGCCTCCCAGTAATGGAGGCCTGATGATGCAAATCGACCGCCTGGCGGCGGGTATACTACGCATCCCAGGTTGTAGTGGGGATGGCACTGACGCGACACATACTTACCTACTGACTTACATCAAATATCCTTTTCTCTGGAGTTATTCTATCCCACATTTCTTTTGCTTGGTTATTCCTTGGCTTGCTTTTTATGACACCTATATTCTTAAGGTAATCATGGGTTATGCTTGCATTACATAGGTACACTTAGACATCATTTCTATTCTACCCTTCACGAATCACGATATTTCATGACACTTGCATGTGCCCTTGCTTCCATTGTGCATGGCCTCCTTCATTTCTTTTTTTTATCGCTCTTACGTTATGGTGCGTCCTAAAAGTATGTACATACACAGCAATATCTGCTCCTGCTCAACGTACAGAAGCGCAGATCAATACACAAGCCAAAATTTTCTCTACGGCACACGGTCCGATCTTCGCTCCTGTCCAATCAAAGCACATCGAAACGCATGTTGCCAGAAGCCCTGCCGTTCATGGTACCGCCTCTCCTTCTTTTGTCAAGGCCAAAAGACATTCGGGATTTTTTAGACATAGATAATCTCCTCCATCTGCTTCTACGTCTTTGCAATTGTTACAATGCAACCTCAGTCTGCCGTGCGATGGGCTTCACAAGTGACAACCCTTCGAGTTCTCTGTGTAGAGGATGATTCCTGATGGCGCCCAGTTGCCAGTTGGGCGCCCATGATGAACAAACCTATGCTGATTAACGCCAAAGATCTACACCCTAGATTTCATCGCACAGCTTTTGGTCCTATTCTTGCGAGACTGAGGAGCAGAGCCACCTCCGACCAAGAGTTTATAAGACCTTCAAGTCTTTGGAGGTAACGATATCGATTTTTTTGAATCCGAGTCTCTCAAATGATGTCCTTTGAACAACCATTTGATGTTCAATTCGCCGCTCAAGATGACTCCTGGTTTTCTTCTCAGAACGCGATGTCGCGTATCATGGGGTTCTCCTTCCTTGTCAATGTCCTGCATGGATTGCTCCATGGTCAAGGAGCTGTTGCTGGTGCAGGCGGCCTAGGTGGGGAGTTGGAGGGGGGCGTTATCGATAGCGTAAGGCTGTTCCTGCTTGGTTGGGTTATTGAGGGTGGACGGAGGTTTTTATCGTGGATTCTCGGGAGATTCAAGCCTCTTCGTGAGTTAACTGGCATTAAGCTAACCTTCCTGACTCACGATGTTCCTTATAACTTACAGAATATTCAATCGTAGCGCAATTTACAGAAAGCGATCCTGCTTATGAATGGATCGTTCTCCTTTTGGTTCGTCTCTGTTACACTTCTTTTTTTGTAATCATCTTGATCGAATGGGCAGACGGAAGAAAAAATATGGAGTCGTTCTCGCATTTCCGTGTTAATGCTACGTCGTCCATGCAGCAATGGTCTGTTAAACTCGAATCGAAGAAGCAGGAGAAGGATGATAACGATGAAGACCATGCAGAATACGTTCCAACGTATGACCAACCTCAGTTATTCAAATGGAAGGGCTACTGGGTACAAGTGTCCCAAAGAGAAGATAGTTTTTATGAACCTGGAAAGCCATATAGGAAACTCTTATATTTGACGTGAGTCTCTGTCTTGTTTTCGGTTTATTGCTCCTTTTCTTGAAAATGCACATCTGATATCTGTTTCGTTTCATTACACCAGGATGTACACGCGTGATATGGGTGCCTTGTCTGCCATGGTTGAAGAAGCCCGCAAGCGATATCTGAAAACGAGTAGACCTCACGTTATGGTACACACTGCTGATCAGGTTCGTTCAAGTTATGAAATTAGCTCATCCTTTTTTTATCATGATCTTTTTCGAATAACACAGAAAACATATGGAAGTGATTCACCTTGGAATGGAACCAAACGTAAAGCCCGTCGACCCTTAAGTTCGATCATCCTCCAGGAGGGAGTTCTTGATTCGCTCATTGAAGACGCGCGCGAGTTCATTGCGGCAGAAGATTGGTACAGCCACGCTGGCATTCCGCATCGCAGGGGCTATTTACTCTATGGACCTCCAGGAACTGGAAAAAGTACGTTTTTTTATTTATTTGAAAGATATTAGACATTTAATTTTCTGCAGGTTCGACAATCTATGCCATGGCAGGCGAACTGGGCCTCGAAATTTATTCTCTTTCTCTTGCTTCTGGATTGTCAGTTTTTAATTCGTTCCTCCTCTCAACTTGCAAATAATCCGTTCCGTTAGTGTCGATGACTCAGTCTGGCGCAAGCTGTCGCGCGTATGCCAAACAAGGGATCTTCCTCATCGAGGACATTGACTGTGCCTTCCCTCTCGCGAGAATGTCGACGACGATGAAAATGACTGGTCAGATAGCCCAATGGGATACAATGGTCAACGAGGTCGTGGTGGAGCACGGTCAGCTGTCACTTTATCTGGGTTGTTGAACGTACTGGATGGAGTCGCAAGCGAGGAGGGCAAGATTTTCTTCGCTACTGTGAGCTCTTACTCTCGAATTCTGCAATTGGCGATCAATAACTCTTTTTTTTTTTTCATGCTCCATAGACAAACTATGTCGACCATTTAGACCCTGCTCTTCTGCGCCCTGAAGAATCGACAAGAAAATTCAATACAAGCTGGCCACCAGAGAACAGGCAGTTGCATTGTTCTTGAGGTTCTATCCCGTGTCTTTTACTACTCTACAGTTCGAAATTTTGGAAGATGGGGAAAAATCGGTCCATTTGACGCCCTCCAAGAAACAGGCCATTCTCGGTCTCTCTCAGAAAAGTTTGGGGATTCGGTGCCAGAACACGAGTTCTCCACCGCCGAGTTACAAGGGTTCCTCCTTTCGTGCAAGCAGAACCCTGGGCGTGCTGTCGAAGAAATCGCTAAATGGGTTGAAAATGAGAAAAACGAGAAAGTGGCAAGGGAGAAGAGGGAGGAAGAAAGGAAAGCAAGGCTTAAAGAGAAGAAGGAAGCGAAGGAAGCGAAGAAGTTGCAGGGTGGGTTGGCAAGACTTGGGTTTCATGTTGGTGACGCGAACGGAGGCGAACCTTCTAGTTCTGGAAGTGTTACTCCTCCTTTGGTACCTACACCTGGAGACGTATCCGGACCAGTTCCTACTGTCGTCGAAGCGCCTGCTACAAATGACGCCCTTACTCAACCTACACACGTTCCCTCAACTACTGTCATTCCCCCAGACCCGGATCCTGCATCTGCTTCCCCAGATGAGACTGCTGCTATTATTCCAGTCATACCTCTACCTGTTACGAAGTCATTTATCAACGATTCACAAGTCAATAGGGCAAGAAATGGGTCAGAGACTTCAAGTTAAAAATTTTACGTTAGCTTTTATTTAAATCCTTACTTACTGTAATTATATGCTGAACAACACTGTGTCTAGTCATACGACACTAATTTTGACCTGTCCAAGAGTTATATATAAAGGCCATGTAAGTACTTTGTTGAGTACACTACTGAATTGTGGGGTACAATTTCTATTATTTTGTGGTGCCATGGGGAAGACTCGTCGATGCTGCCTGCAATATAGCATGGTTTAAAAATCTAGTGTTTAGTTATATGGTGCTCAATTTTTGGTTCTTTTTCTACAAATTAATTTTTTTAACACGCCATACTTAGTTCTGAAGTCCTTACGTCAAATTTCTTTCCCAGAATTATTCATATGCTCCTGTAGACGGACCTGTATTTATAAGACAAGTTGATTTCCTGGAAAAAGATAAAGAAGACGCAAAAGACGCGCGTCGCGTTCAGTCTACCGTCCACGTGATAGCTAAAATAAACGTACGTGACCATCAAATATCAAACGTTCAACGGTCACGGTCACTAACTCGCTCCTGGCTCAGTAGTGCGTAAATCTGAACCTACATTAAACGTTGAACCGCTATAACTATGTGGGTTACTCTATCCAAGAAATTCATGCTTTCCTTGCCAATGGGCCCGATTAATAACCTTTATTACATAGTGGCTTTTTTGTCCAATAGGCAAATTGCAATAGGCCCCCGATTGGCCCAAGTCCCCAACACGCGCCTTCGACAATGGTCTGGCTGTGTCTTGCGTCACAGTTGCTAACCCAGTTCTCTTCCACAATTGTTCAAAATGTATGATAAGGCCCCTTGAGCCTGCTTCTTTACTCGGCGATCTGAATGTTAGACAAAGATACTCTCTGGGATGCATGTGCGCATGCGCAGAAGGCGGCAAAGCGACATCAGTTCAATTATCTGTGTTTGCTGCGCCAATTTGAATCGACTAGCGCTTTATTTGCGAACTTTGAAGCGGGTACCTTTGTTGGAATTTACACCAACAAAAACAACAGTACGTCTGATGGAAACGGTAAGCCAATGCATCACATTCTTATGCATTGTCGAAGACGCGTATATTTACTATTCTTGAATCTTATTGTACAAGAGTGGCCCTAAGGCCCATCTATTATATGTATATAAAGACTACTGGGTTATGCTGAAGTAAATCATCTCAATCAGTTATCTGCTGACCGAGGTGAGCCACTCGTCCTTCCTTGAACTTATCTTCACTTACACATCCCTCACTAATCATCAAGCTTATTGTCTTCGTATCTTGTATGTATACCCTTACCGCGTTTAGAATTTAGCATTCATTAATCTCACACAGCCTCTTCCTAGATTCTCGTTGCATCCTCAGTGTCTGATATCGGGTTCTCTTTCAAGCCATCCAACATGTCTGCCGAAGAGTCATATCAAGGCAGCTCTTGGTTCCCCTCTGATAACAATTTCTCGCGTATCGCAGGGTTCTCCTTCATTGTCAGTGTCCTCCGTGGATTGCTTAATAGTCAAGGCACTGTTACTGGCGACGTCGGTGCAGGTGTCAGAGGGCCAAACTCCTATCTTATCGACAGTCTTAAGCTACTTTTACTCGGCTGGATTATTGAAGGTGGACGGAGATTTCTTGCATGGGTTATGGGAAGATTCAAGCCTCTTCGTAAGTTCACTGATATTATCAAGGTACTAAGCTACCGTTCAACATCTGAATCGTGGCTTTCCTCACAACCTACAGAGTACTCCATCACAGCTCAATTTGTAGAGAGCGACCCGACTTATGAATGGCTTATTCTCTTCTTGGTTCGTCTCTGTTGGATCTCTTTAATTTTATTTAATTCTCAAATCGATGAAAAGACGGAAGAAAAAATATGGAGTCGTTCCAGACACTTCTATGTTAACGCCACCTCATCCAAGCGACGATGGTCCGTTACACTCGAATCTGAACGAGAAAAAAGAGGATGACGATGAAGAAAGCATGTGGATTACGTGCCTTCGTACGGACATCCTCAGATATTCCGATGGAAGGGCCATTGGGTGGAAGTTGAACGAACAACAGTCTACTCGTATTCGCCTCATGGTGGAGATCGGGCCCTTGGAAACATATCTTTGACGTAAGTTTTTTGCTGCTATTTTCCCTTGAACAACTTTCTCATACTCATTCCTTCCATTTATGACAGGATATATACCCGAGATATGGGCGCCTTGTCTGCCCTGGTGGAAGAAGCCCGCCAGCGATATCTGAAAACGAGCAGACCACGTCATAGTTCATACCGCTGATCAGGTTGGTCCTAGAATTACATCGTTATTTAAGTTTGACCAATTTTTTGCAGCCGTCTTACAGAGTCGACCAAACGTTCAATGGGGTTAAACGTAAAGCTCGCCGAGCTTTAAATTCGGTCGTGCTCGAGGATGGCGTTATCAGTTCACTCATTGACGATGCGCGCGAGTTCTTTAGGACAGAGGAATGGTACACCAAGGCTGGCATTCCGCATCGCA
>JADNYJ010000176.1:0-78757 GCA_015501075.1 Gymnopilus junonius
GCTCATCGCCTTCGGCGATTCGCTCCACCTCCCTAAGTTCCGACGTGCATTAAAAAAACCAATTACCAGTCGAAATCGATGCCTGAATCTGTAAACAGACTAGGAGCGGTCATTTCGGTAATACGCGTAGAACTATTTACTGGCGTAAAACAGTTCAAAATTATTCAGCCACGGTTTGTGTGGTCAGTGCTTGGATTCACTGCTGGTCGAAGACCAGAAGATTCGAACCTTGTTATAAGCTTCACCCTAACCGAACCTAACCGTACGAACCATCTATTGTAATGATAGAATACCTGAGAATAGCTGACACAAATTATCTCTCAAGCTAAGCTAATCTAGCTAAATAGTGACGAAAAGTCCTAAGTCCATTAGGCACGTGACAGTACTATATTTAGTTTGCTCACATGTTTCTTCTTAAAATAGAAGTCCTCGTGACCAGCTTAGGTAACGGGCCTAGCCCCGTTACCTAAGCAGATCAAGCGCCGCTTGAATTTCTCGGCCTACGCCGGACGGACTCAAGTGACGAGTCTACCCAGTGTAAGTCGATTGCTCATCGTACCTCGGTGCGCTCAGTCAGCCCTTCGGGCGCTGACTGAGCCCGCCTCGGTCTGAGTAATCGAATTTCTCAGCCGCTGATTAATTCCGACTGGATTTCGTAAGTAAATCGCGTCGGATATTGACTTTACAGTGAAAGCTGTAGGATCTGAAGAGCCTTATAAAGGCGAAACAGGATGGAGATTGTCCCCCAATTTCCCTGTTATCCACAGCGCCCCCCGGCCTTCAAGTGCAGGAATACCACACCACCCTAACTCCACCTCCCTAGCCCCCCGGCCTTTAGTTGCAGAAAAACACCACCACCCTAAGAACAGCCCATCAAAAAACCTGTTTGCATCAACAGCCCTGAGCCAATGGATGAATTCACTATGCCAAGCATGAAGTTTAGCCTCAATCTCAATTACTTGATTTTCACCACCTTCATGGCAGCTTCACAACTCCTATTGGCTGCTCCTACTTCCGAAAGTCAGTCATAACACTGATCATTGTGCGGAAAATACTCACAGGTGTATACAAATTACTCCATTTGCACAACAGGCACAGATTCCCATATTATTTGCATAATCGATCCATGCCCTGGAAATGCGCAAGTCTGAAAGTGACACCTTGAAATTCGAATCAGCTTCTGTCAGCGTAGGATGTCCTCCAAAATGGCAAATTTAAATCTACCTCGTAACAACATCCATTTTTTTGCTGTCGTAGGGGGCGGAGGCAAAGTGAACATCAGACAATCATATTTACCACGTTTATGCAAGATGAAGGAGCTCAGTAGCTTTTACTTGAAACTATAATAAAAAAGAAATGTACCAAATAAATATCCTCATGTTGACAAAGCCACGAAAATCCAAATCTACGACACGCAAGAGCGTCTTCACTGCTCCATTGAACACCCTTTACACTCATCGGAACCCTGTACGCATCCATCCGAGACAGGCGCATTCAAACCCTGTAATCCTGAACACGTTTAGAGCCAGGAAGCGGAAACGATATAATCCGGAACCTCCTTTAATAGGACCAGCTAGTCATCGTCGTCGTCATTATCATCCAGGTTAAGCGGTACCGCGATCGCGTTCATCCGAGACATCGAGCCCGGGACCTGATCGAGAGGGGGGACAATCTCCAATATTTCCGACAAAAAGAATCAAATTGATTGCGATGGCAGATTGAGCAACAAAAAAACTATGTAATGAGTTTGGATTGGATACAGCAATATCTAAGGAAGACGGTATGAAAACACATGACTAGTACAAAAAGCAAACACACCAATGATAATGACGACTGACGAACTAATACATCTTGTGAGGGAATCCGATGACTATACTTGATTCATTCTATTACACGAGCTCGTTCGTGCCCGAGCTGCTCCACTACGAGGTCCAAAAAAGGTGTAGTCGATGGGTAGGTAATTACTAATGTAGATCCGAACATGGAGAGGATATGGGACTCGGCATGGGCGTCTCGTCGTACTCGCCGTCTTCATACCGCCGTACAAAGTTGAGGTCGAGCCGAGATGGTGGACGTGCGTAAAGGGAAGGACGCCGTGATGAAGGTGTCGACGGTGCCGGGGTATTCCCGGGGTCGAGCGCAGGAGGAGTAGGAGTAGGGGAAGAAGGTGCGCGGATAGTGGATGATGAATAATCGTCCTGGAGTAATGAACGGAGTCGGGAACGTGGGGAGACCACGGTGGACTGATGACTTGGCGTGCTCGGGAGCGAAATGAGCGTCGGGTCGGTCTGAAGCGAAGCCGAGGATAAAAGCGGTGTCGATGTGTAATCGAGCAGTGACTTGGTGGGAGAGGACGGGGGGGACATGGGCAGGTGTTGGGGAGTATGTGTCGCAGCTGCAGGGTCTGGAGAGGAGTAGGGCGTCGGAGCGGGCGTTAGATGGAGCCCTGGAGGGACGAGGACTCTGGAATCACCCTCATCCTCATCGGCCTCCCGCTCATCCTCCATCTCAACCGCACATCGGAGCACACACGGCGTTTGTAAGGGAGAAGGATTGACAACATGATCCGTTGTCGAGAGACGGGAGGGAGTGTCCATGTCAAGTGGTTGTTGTGAAGTCGTAGAAAACAGACCCTTGATGGGGGAACGCGAGTGACTGCCGTCCCGGTGCCGATTAGCATTGCCATTCGGGATACCCAGGTCGACAAGTGAAGAGGAAGAGGAAAAGGAGGGGCGGATGGTGGCATCGGGGGAGATGGTGTCAAGGTCGGCCTTGGTGAGGACGTTGAAGGCGGTGCCGCGGTTAGTGTAGGATTTGGGGCTGAGGACGTCAGCCGGGGTGTTTGGCGGAACATGGGGAGGTGCGCGCCGTTGTGGAGACCGGGGCTGGTGGGGAGACGTGAGTAAGCGACGGAAGGTAAGCAGGAGGGGGTATCAGCGTACGGAAAGCATGTAGAGGGCAGACTGCGTCCACCGAAGACCATCGAGGTCCGTAAATTCGGCCTTGACGGTAGCAAAGGGTTTAAGCAGTGCCTGTCTTTGTTCCTGTCAATGTCAATTAGGGTGGCACTCTCGCAGAATACAAAGCCTCGAGTACCTCTGTCATTTTGAGCGCCTCAGCCTCCTCAGCAGCAATCTCCATCTCGATTTCCAAGAGCCGTTGTTTGCGCTGCTCCGCACGAGACGCATGGATTTGCTCCGCGTCATTGGCTGCATTGGCATGGAAGCCATGGTGAATACGTGAGGGCCGTGATAGGAGACAGCGTAGAAAGCAGAAAGAAGGAGAGAGCAGGAAAGGAGACGCGATCTAGAGGAGAGTCTATAGGAGTGGGTGTGGTAAGTAAAAAAAGCGGGAGAGACTCAGTCACGACATGGGTTATGAGTGACGTGACAGACCGTGGAATTAGAGCGAAAAGTGTGACGAACCGTCTTTCCCTCTTTCCTTTCTCCATCACACACACTCCAAGCCGCCCACAATGCTCGAAGCCAAGCTGCAAGAAGCCGGCACGCTCAAGAAACTGCTCGACTGTGAGTTCTACGCGTCCCCTTTGATCCTTTTCGCGTCTTTTCCCTTCCCAAACCCCGTGTCGCGTCTACGCACTGACCAAGCGCGTCTCCAGCTATCAAAGAACTCGTGACGGATGCCAACTTTGAGTGCAACGAGGAGGCCATTGTGCTCCAAGCCATGGACAACTCCCACGTCGCGCTCGTCTCTGTCAAGTTCAGCGCCGCCGCCTTCAAACGCTACCGCTGCGACAGGCCCATGCCCCTCGGCGTGAACCTCACCAGTCTCAACAAGGTCCTCAGATGCGCCAAGGACGACGATATCTGTACTCTCAAGGCCGCTGACGAGGCTGACGTTCTCAATCTCGTCTACGAAGCCAAAAGTAACGCGTTTCCCTTCCTTTTTTTCACGCGTTTTCTCACATTTTTCTTTTCCTCTCACCCTAGACTCTGACCGGATAGCCAAATACGACATGAAGCTCATGGACATCGACGCCGACACGCTCCAGATCCCCGACACCGAATATGACGCCCGCGTCACCCTTCCCTCCTCCGAGTTCACCCGCATCGTGCGCGACCTCTCCCAGCTAGGCGAGTCCGTGCGCATCGAGGTCTCCAAGGAGGGTGTGCGGTTCGCTTCCGACGGTGAGGCCGCCAACGGCAGCGTCCTCCTCCGCCAGTCCGATGGAGCCCTCATTTCTGGGACCACTATCAGGCCCAAGTCGGACGGCAAGGAGGGCGGGGAGGATGGAGGGGATGAGGCTGAGGGCAGCTCGAGTGCGAAGAAGGAAAAGGCCAAGGTGAAGAAGGAGAAGGGCGACGAAGACGTTGATATGTCGCATGAGAAGGATGACAACGAGGATGAGGAAGAGGAAGAGTTCAAGCCCGTCGAGAACGACGAGGAGGGCGAGGAAGAGCAAGAGAACGAGGAGGACGAGGAAGAAGAGGATGGCGGCAGCAAGAAGAGAAAAAAGAAGGTTCGTTTCCCCCTCACCTCCCTTCTCTTTCCTCCACTTACTCGTTGAATTACAGGCCAACGGCACCTCCAAGCCAGCGAAGAAGCCCAAGACTGCTAAATCAAAAGGCAAAGCGACCGAAGAGGACGAGAGCGCAACAGACGTCATCATCGAGATGAACCAGCACGTCTGCCTCACCTTTTCCCTCAAGTACCTCGTCAACTTTTCCAAGAGCGCCACGCTGTCGAACAAGGTCCAGTTGATGATGAGTAACGATGTTCCTCTCCTTGTACGTCCTTTCTTTCTTTTATTTCCGTTTTCCTTTCTCCATTACGTCGTATCCAACTCACAATATAATTTTCCTAGGTCTCGTACGACTTCAACCAAGGGTACATCCGGTACTACCTCGCCCCCAAGATCGGCGAAGACTGACCCATCCACCCATTAAGGACAATCTCTTCGTTTACGCTATGCTTGTATATACTTCTCAACGTCTTGCGTCCCGCGTCCATCTCTCAATATCCCGATATCCCATCCCTCATCATCAAAAAATTAACTCCAGCCATCCGACTCGAAATTTATCTCTTCCCTTCTCTATACTTGTATCTATCCACTCGCTGTCGTCCTGTCTTTATTTAATCTAAATGAACACATCGTTCCATCGTCTCTTTCTTGTCGAGCTCCACTCAAGACGCGTAACCGCCTACTTCAAATCGCCACCCAGGATTATTTCTAACAAGGAAACCTCTTCACTACCTAGTGCAGTGCAATCAACTCACACTGTAAGCTCTGTCGACAACTATACACTTCATATACTGATCGTGATGTTCCAGAATCGGCGTGCTGAACGCGTTGAGCATAACCCGCCTGGACTCCCAGGATTTCCTTCGGATTGCTAATAAATACCACACTAGATTGGTGAAGAAAATATCGTCTGCATGAGACAGGTAAGCTTATGATAATTCAGACCTTCGACATTACGCCCCATTCACTACTTTTAGACCTTAAGCAACTGTAAGTACGACAGGCGCGCGAACCCAAGCCCTATAGACCAGATTCATTAACCAATACGATTCCTTCAATCACATTCATTCCTCTATTTCCGACGCCCAATAATTTCTTCATATGTCTTACAGGCTAATTGGATGTCTTCTGGCGGAGAGACGATTGGTTTGTGATTAAAGATTCACTGTCAAAGAAGATGGAAAGTTACCCCATTCCTGATGCATCGATCCTGCGGACGTTGTATTATTATAGGATCTAACATCGTTATGGCGGGCGTTAACTCTTGGCATTTTCCTCAACGGGATACACATTCTATTATGATTCGGACTCTCGCCAACCTACTAAGACGCTCTTGATTCCGATTCCGGAGCAATCACCACGTTTGGTAAGGGACGCGCCGGGCATCGTTCCTTCACAGAAAATAGAACATAAATCAAATCATTTAACTTTCCCTCTCCCCTACACCTGTAAGGACTCCCATCCCTGTTGACCCTACCTCCTCGCTGCCTAACCACCACCAATCTCTCAGACAGCACCCCAGCAGCAGTTACATCCAGATGATCGCGTTCTCGTTTTATCCGCTTCAGAGAACCTGCTTATATGACATTCAATCTGCGGACATCACGGCGTGCGTTCCTCCCTTCTGATATTCATCTAGAAAACTTCCCACTGCTGTTTTGGAGTATTCACCGGGGCAGAAATCCGCCTTTCGTAGCCTCCATTTTGGATTCAATGTGCACTGAACAAACTTGGTCGATCCCATGTTCTGATATATCCAATCGGTGTGATATATACTATCAACATCCGGACCTCCTCCTTAACTAGAGACGTCATTGTTATCCGTGATATCTAAATCTACTTGAGTAAATAATGTTGGTCTCACGCCCTTATCCCGCCTCGAAAACTTGCACGTACGCTACTACTTAACGATCAATATGCTTCATTATATCGGAAGTCGGTTCTTTCTTTTCGCCACGGCATCCTCACTTCATACGCTCGGTTTGTAATTTTCTCAAGGCCGAAATTTCACGTTCAGATAAAGGCGGGCGCATCTCAGCGTGCCACCACGGTTCCTCTTGAACGTTGATGGTTAACAGTAGAGTATTGACAAGGCTGGAGGAGGAACGTTGTCCGCCCAGTACTGAACAATGGTAGCACGAGCTTCTAAAAAATCTGGAATTGTCGGGAGCATTTTAACTCTCCTTACAATTATTTCATGTCTCGATTCCCATGACGCTGCATTCATCGATGGGCACGAACAGCTAATCCGCAATTCAATATAAAGATTCAGCCATGAGAGGCTATCTGCTGCACGCGGATTTACCTAGGATAGTGGGTTGGCTAGGACAGTACCATTGCGGCATTTCTCCAAATCTATTTCGGCCTACAAAGAAAGGGTCGAATAACGAACACCTATGGACTATGTAGCCATTGTCAGCCTATTACATGCGAAAAAAAATGACAGAATACTGACATAACTTAAATTTTGTATTTGGTCGATAATGACTACTCTCCGGCGTGCTCTTTGATTGTAAGAGTCGCAGTGCGTTTGATTTTTCATCACCTTGTCGATCCTCACTTATCCATAAGGTTACTGTATTGCATAAGAATATTACTAAGCCAAGTACGTCTTGAAGATGCTCGGCGAAGACGTACATCCTGACAGAGTAAAGCAAAGGTATTAACAAGCCCGGACCCGGATAAACACAGTCCAACGTAAGAGGGTTGACGTTGAATGGGCGTAGAAAAACCAAGGAGCAGCATGGAGGAAAGTTGTGAAGAAAAGTACACGAAAAGGGCGAGCTGTACGAGACAAGGGAGAGACAAAAGGGAACTCACCTGGTGATACCGTAGTATCCCATCCTTCCTTACTCTCCAGTGCGATTTGCGATTTCCGTGGATGCCTCAGCACCTCTCCATTCCTGACATCCAAACCAAACCTTAACGTGCGTGCTCGACCATCAACCATCCCACTCGTATTTTAGCCCGTCCACCCAGAACTCCGCAAAAATGCTCAGTATCACTCCCGTGCGTAATTAGTGCTGAAGCAGGAAGACAGGAGGAGAGCATCTAAGTAGAACACATCTGAGATCCTTAAACTTTCCCTGATCTAGATAATAGCACTTACTTTGTGCGGTAATCTCAGCGCAGTGCTGGAAGGAAGTCGGCACTAGTGAAATTGGCTAATTGGTTTTCAGGATGCAGTTTTGAGGCGTAGAAAGTCGATCTATACATGACGGCTCATAAGCTTAATAAAAGGGAAAAAAGATCGAGAGGAAAATATACGAAAGTACTGCAATCATCCAACCTTCATGCGACCTCGAGAAGCACTCCCAGAAGAAAAGCCCACGCCTAATGCCCAAATAAACCTCCTCGCCTCAACCTCACCCCATTGTCGATGTCACCTTCCTACATCCGACCTTCCCCCACGACTCCGACATCCTCCTTGCATCATTTAGAGAACTCGCGTCCGCCGCCAATTCATCTAGATTTCGATGTGTCGAGCTCGAGCTACCGGCAATAGGAAGTGGGGAGGGGGTGCTAGGAATGTGTGCGAGAAAGAAAGGCAGTGTCGAGCCCCATTGCCACTTAGAATTGTTGTGGGAGATGGCGTTGGTATTAACCAATGGCGGCGCCAACCAAGACGCATTTGAAATGACACCTCTTCGATCGAGGAAGTGACATGCTGCATACCTATAAGGCAGAACTCGGCGTGGATATTGCTGATATGACTGGTGGTGAAGGTGTCGACAGTACTAAATTGAGGCGTGTTGCAGGGGTAAGTTGAAATGAAGCTTCTTTCATTGGAATGCGAATTGTGCTCTATTGGACGACGTAAAAATCACCAACGTGCAAGATATGTCTAATGAGCATATAAATACACATACACAGACATACTTTGGAGGAAGAACTTACACAGACGACGAAAGCAAGACTTTAAAGGCTCCTACGTTGGTTTTTGGGAAGGCGGAGCCGAGGCAGAGATTGGAATGGACAGTTGCTTTCCTGTTGCCAATTTGAGCGTTAAGACACCGTAGTTGATACTTCTTCGATGTCATGTTAAATAGAAAGCGTCGAGAAGGTGGATTCCAGAGCAGTGAAGCTTTTGGTTGGAGTCAAAATTGAGCAGCGCCTTAACGATGTTTTGATCAACCAGACCACGTGATTCAATGGGAAGGCGCGCCTGGGTACGTATTCTTCTAAGTACTTTCGACTCAAATCACAACCATGCAGGCGTATATTCTTGCATAGGTATCCACAAGATTGCTTCAATTTCCTTCTACAAGTTTGACAAATACCATCCAGAGTGGCCGGATGTCCTTTGCATTAGACAAGTGAGTTAATGACAGGTAAACTTCGATATCGCATATCAGTCATCGTTAATAAACTCCTTTCTTCCGTGTTCAGCTACAAGCAGCGAAATGACTTCAGGTTTCTCGACCCCTCGCCTAAACCTGTAGCAGGCCTTAACGACACGGTGATCCCTTGCCCCAATATCGACACGTTCGAGAAGCGGACATTTAGTGAAAAGCTCCAAAACACGTTCCGATTCATGCATTACACCCTTCATGAGCTTTTGAGGCTCCAGGACGAGCAGTGCTATTAACTGGGGGAATTTATGGATGGCTAACCAGTCCTTAGATCCCAAGTTCAAACACAAGCATTAATGTCGAGAAGACATAAATGAAAATAAATCAGTAACGTACCTCTGGAAACATCCTCCGAAGCTCCAAGAATCGAAGTGAAGGAAGATAATCTGGTAAGTGATAAAGTGGATGGATGTGAAAGTGATTCTCCGGAACATAAGTAAGGGAACTAAGTTGTGCCAACTGGGGCGCAATTCGACCGAGTAACTGAAAATCGTCGTGCAGTTGTCCTGGAGTATAACCCCACCAAAATCGCCTGAGATGCCTTCCTGGGAACAATGCCTGCGCACCGTTCATGCCACCTTTGAACAGTTGCAAATTGGGGCACGCAAGGGGCGAAAATGGGGTGGGATCGGAATCGTATGATAAGGCGGCATCCATCACGATGCTAAGCTCGGTTAGCTCGGTCTGATTCGTGAGGAGTTGCTCAACCTCTGAGAAGGTGAACATTCCGATAAGGTCAACTCTTATGAGCCGTGTCGATCCGCATCTTGGAAGGCTTCCTGGGGAGGTGGACACCACGTCAAGTTCCTCAAGGTTGACGAGTTTCCCAAACCAGCTGTCAGAACGTCCTTGCTGATTCTGAATCGATGAGGGTTGAGGAATAGTGGAACTTGGAATGGAACCAGCTAGTACAGGACCAGTGTAGGATCTTACGAGTAGACCAAGCCGCGGGTTGTCCAGCACGGTTCGGGCGAAGAGCGCGAGGGTGTCGAATTGTCGCTTGCCGAAGACGATGTGGGAGTAGAGTAAAATTTCAGCTTGTGTCTGCAGAGCACGGCAGGTGAGCGATGTGTGATAAAGGAGCTGTTTATCCTTCTGCTTGAGACCAAGTATGTACGCAATGATTTCAGGCGGCAAATTCTGGAAGGACGACATGGTAGTTGAATTGAGAGGAACATGCCCACGCTATTTCGGGGGTCCCGGATCTTAATCAGTGAAGGAAGCGGAGAAGTTTTTTGTCAACGCATATTTGTCAGGCATTGACGCGCGATTATTGGATAAAACCGGTGAACTTGATATTCCTTCCATATCATGTTGTATATAGAACGTCGAAAAGATGAATTCTAGAGCAGCAGTGAAGCTGTTGGTTGGAACCAAAAATTGAGCGGCGGTATCATGATCAACTAGACCACGTGATTCGATGAGAAGGCGTAATATTTCGAGCCTCAACAAGTATCTAAGGGCTATGAGGTTTATGAGGCCCATGTACAATGTTCCTGGCAGTGATAAGTGTAACAAAGAATAGAGTAGAAAGTAGAATCACCAGAGTAAAGGATAAAGATGCCAGTGAAGGAAGAGAGACATTCAAATTGGAACCATTCAACGAAGCAGAATACCATATTTCGACGGATATCTAAGGACTATATACAATGTTCCTGTCGACCGAGGACAAAAAGTGAGATAAAGAAGAAGTGGATACAAAGTAAAGTCGGAATTGAACCGTGAAGCGTTGGTTAAATCCTATCGCAAATATCGCAGGATGGGAGGTACAGCAAGTCACGCTCTTCGACAGAAACTAGTGATTCTATTTCCTTTTCAAAGACTTTCGTACTATAGGAAGTAGTCGATGGTAAAGTCAAGGAAAAACTTTTAATAAGAGATGTCGCTGGAGAGTGAGTCGGGGCATTGCGTGTTTTGATCATTTTGAAGAATGGAATAGGGTCGATATCGGCGGTCAGATCTATGGTTGTCAACTGCGGAAGCATTTCGCCTCTCCCAATCTTCCCAAAAGTAACCGCATGTATACCAGAGCCAGTTGATAGTTGAAGGTTTGTGAGCCGAGGAATGATTCTGAACAACGCCTCAACGTCGTCAGAAGGTGTCGAGAGGCAAAATAAGCCATGACCATGTAAGGACGGGGAATGTTTCAAAGCAAAACTCGCGAGACGCAGTTTTTTCAGTAATCCTGCCGAAGATGACAGTAATGCGGAGTATTGTCGAAGGTCCCATTTAAATGGCAAGACCTTTTCTGCACGTTCAACGCAAAGATCTTGAATGAGAGGGAACCGGAAATTGAGGATGAAATCGGGGTCGACGCTGGAATTGATCAGAAAGATATTAAAAGTGGAAAGGGAGGACATGACGATTGGTGAGGTGTAGAGGTTGTGAGCACGAATTGATAAGGAGTCGATGAGATCAGTGCGGAAGTCGAGGTAGAAATGGCCGTCGATGAGAGAGTCGCGTGTCAAATACATGATGCGGTTGAAAACTTTGGGAGAAATCGGGGACGCGTCCAGGTCCAATGCTGTCAGAGTTGAATATGGCAGGTTGAGCTCGATTGGGTTTATACCACTGAAGATTCGACAAGTCGCGTTGCGAAGGCGTGGGAGGGATGCAAACGTCCGAAAGTGGGAGATATCCTGAGATGTGAATGCCGAGTAAGGGCGAGTAATGATATTGATGAATGTAATATCAATGCCTTCCAATGACGAGAAGGCGCCCTGCTGTATTCCAAGTAGAAATTTCCTGTTTTCATTACCATTGAGAAGACAACGAATAAACTTGATACGGTTGGCGTAGGGGCTTATAATGTCGTCCACAATGCTAATACGACCGCCACCGAAAAGGTTATCCTCCAAAGACCCATGATCCCTAACGTCGACTTTGTCGAGAAAGATTAGTGTAAGTGCATTGAAACCACTCCAGGTGACGAAGTAGTTAAAAATATCAATCTGAAGCCGTGGCCGACGGAAAAAACCTACAGAAAAAATGTAGGTATCCCAGAGGCCCGGAAGAGAGAGCATGACTGTGCGCCAAGTGTTGCAAACGTGAAGTAAACGAATATGAGGATTAATAGGTAGAATCGGAATCGTAATTGGGTCCCAGCAAACAATCAGAAATATCGTGACGAGAATGCCGGGCTCGCGAAGAGCATTCATCAGAGCTGGCGTTCAAATGGGCGTTAGTCGAATAACGCACATTTCTGAAAGCACAGAGGCGTACCAGAAGTCATAGAACGCGATGTATAGAAGGTAGTAATAGATTAAAAAGAACTTTCGAGTAGGAGAGGGGCGGGAGGCTTAAGATCGTTACTGTTGAAGAGGACGTTTTTATGCAATGCGCCTTGAGGTCAGACGACTAGCCGACCTTCCCGTACTCCTGGGCGAAGGGCGAGCCCTCTCCATTCAAATCTCAATTTACCGCCTGCAATTCAAGCCGAAACGGCCTCGATGTCTCTTACTTACGTGAAAGAATAAGAACTTTCAG
This sequence comes from Gymnopilus junonius, assembly GCA_015501075.1. Classification (NCBI taxonomy): domain Eukaryota; kingdom Fungi; phylum Basidiomycota; class Agaricomycetes; order Agaricales; family Galerinaceae; genus Gymnopilus; species Gymnopilus junonius. The sequence continues at coordinate 12,322 of JADNYJ010000176.1, forward strand.
GGTGGAAAACGATCATATGCGAACCTTCTTGGATACGTGTTTTCAAACTTCTGGATGATCCTAAACGAGTTTGTTCTTTGACTCCCTTATTCTCGACAGTAACCGTCCAGTGACACGAAGGCATGATCTACTTTTTAAGCCGTGAGCAAGAGGAACCAACGAGTTACTTATGCCACCTCGCAGATAAGATCGGAGGCGAGCATATGGAATTCATATCTCGGTCTTCATACGCTGCCGAACTTCTGCTCGTACCTCGATGTTCCGGCCACGAAATAATGTTCGAGTACATACAAACAATGCTGTCAGACTTTGTTCTAGTAGCCGTTACTCGGATGAAGCGAACGATCAACTGCCACAAATTCATTCCATCGACAAATCACAAACGTCACCTTTATCTCGTTCCAAGTGGTAAGTGTTAAAAAAGGATATTGGCGTTCCAGCATCGAAAAATCTATGGCCGATGCCTATCAAACCCTTCAAAGACTCTGCCGTGAGGCTTGAAATTTTTAGACAGTGTGTGAACCTACAGTTTAGAACGGTATCGAGAAATATTCGCCCATTTGCAAGTAATTGTCCTGGTGGTTCCTAAAGATAGGCAGGATGCGAAGTAGTGTAAATTGAAAATGGTATTGAGTAGAGGACATAAAGGACATAATCGATGTACTCACCAATAAATCGACGCGCGTATTAAGCCTGGGAAATAATAACCAGAATCGAGTAGAATGATTGATTATGCGGAAGGTAAAATGACATGGAGCGGGCAGAGAGCACCAGCCAGCAATATGCCTTCTATCCAAAAGAGTCAACAGCGGAGGTCTAGACGCGTCGATCAAAGACCGAATGGCAAAAAAGTCAGTTTGATAGTTAGTCTAAATGGTTCAGATAACAGGAAACGAATTGGAAGACTTTACATATAGCAGCAGGTCTATATGGGACATTTCCTTCCATCCTCGTTTATCTAAACGCAAGGATCTCCTAAATCTCCGTTCCAACAGCCCTTTTTCCTTGGCTTCGATGTCTGACATATTCCTCTGACGTCGTTAGCTTCGTGCTGACAAAAAGTGCCATTAGAGCTGCCCGTCGAAGATACCGTGGCTGATTTAATGATTGAGTATGATTTTAGCGATCTAGAACTAACCTCCTATTCAAATCCAGCAGCCCTGTTTCAATCCTGCCGCGTTCTCAAAGATCGACTTTGAAGCCTTGGGGCTGGGGAATCGGGCATGAGGCGCAGACGGCCTTGGCGTTCGAGATACAGCACGATTGAGTGCAACATGCGAGAGGCGACAGACAATAAACCAAATCAAAGTTATGTCAGTGTAAACTAAGCAAAGTCGCTTAAGATATCAGACTAGAAGAATTTAATGGAACAAACGCACTTCTCAATGATATACGTATTACGCAAGTTAGAACTTGGGTCCACATAACGAGATTAGATTAAAAAGACCCTGATAATAATCACAAACGTGCTGCGGAATAAACCCTGAGCGCTTGGTGCTCCAGTAGCAGGCTTGCGGGCGTATGCACTCGGGAGATACCAAAAGTCTTGGCTGCGACAAGCGATTTGTCAATCGGGCTTCAAAAGGAAATCGACATTCCACTATTGCTTACCTTTCGGTGCGTATAGATCCTTTCTCTGAAAATGATATATTATTAGTCAGTTGGAAAAGGAAAGTTCAAAGAGAGATGTATACGTACACTCTAGGAAGAACGTTGGTCAAGAGGACCTATATCCCTTCTGCGATGTGATCGTGAAATGGAAAATGAGACTATCAGGTCAACAATAAAGGGATAGATGAAAGAGCTTACGAAATAGGAAAGATGCAAGCAGACAATCTATATGATTACTGGCAACGAAAGTCAAGGAAGCAGTTCAATTGTAAGGTACATACGCACATTGGATCAAAGTACCCCCAGTCACCGTAACAGTTAAAAACATAATCTAGAAAACTTGCATACAATATCAAAGGACGAAACCTACATGAAGGTGGACGACACAAAAGAAAGGCAGCGTTCACAGACCTCACGTAGACATAAAAGACGAAGCGATATCTTCCTCCCTCCCTCCCTCCCTCCTGACCAATTTCCAACAAACAAACTTGAAGGGTACTGTGAACATGGCACGCAACAAAGCCGACGTCGAGCGACGCGTGAACGGCGCTATAGAGTGATGGTAAGTAGAAAAGAGCAGGAGGACGAAATACCCATAGCTAATCCACCATCGAGGAGGCTGAAACCGAAACCTTTTAAGTATCTACAACTAGAGAAATCGCGTCAGCTGTGATACAAAAAAGGAAAAAAAAAACGGACTACGGTAGGCTTCGTACTTCAATTTACGACCCTGATCTGCCAGTTAAAAAACCAGCGAAAACGTATAGCTGCCCTAAGACTACTTCCACTCCACTTCACTGGAAGTCCTAGTCGACAGATCGCAAACGTCGAGGATGCAAAGGGTTTTGTGACGTGGCGCACTTCGAGCTTCAAGCTTTAAGGTGATGTTGAACGTTGAGGTTTGATACTGAGAGGGGGGCGTGGCTGTTGATAGGTACCGAGAGAAGAGGTGCGCCGTATAATGAAAGACCTTGCGGGATGTTAAATTCGGACTGGGACAGCAGAAAGATGCATTAAGAGGAACTCACTGGAAGGTATAGTTGAAAGTACCTTGACTCGTCAAAGTTCGGTCCAGGATACTTCCAGAATACTGTATATAATACGCGCAGGAAGTAAAATGTGAGAGAAGAGGGAGTCGTAGAGCAGAATAGAGATGAGATAATTATGTAAAGAAAAGGAGGGAACCGAACGGATTCATACTGGATCTGGTATGCTGGGCAACGATCTTGCATTCTAGTATTACGTTTCATGGTGTACAACTATATCACATAGTCCGAATCAGTCTATACATATAAAGAGAGAAGGAAACGAACGAAGGCCTGACACAAACGCACTCAGAAATCCCCGCCACTAACTCACGACCATCCTTCCCTCCCTTCCTCCCCACAACCCAACCGCCAACGAACAACACCAAACCAAACCCAAAAAATTCCCTCACGACGGGTGATGTTCACTCAAAAACAAAAGATAGCGCCCATTGTCCACCCACGGCGGAACTTCCTCCGCGTCCAAATTCGAGAACTTCGGCTTATTTAGTGGAGGTTCGACGTGGTCTTCGCCTTCATCGTCTTCGGGGTCGTATAGGCGGGGTTGGGGGCACTGAATAGCGCGTGGAGGGCAGTTGTCGTTTGCTACGCGTAGTCTTTGGATGCCGGATTGCTGGAGGGAAAGAAGAGGCTGAGTGAGTGACGAGAACGAGGGAAGAGGGGGGAAATAAGAGAAGGGAGAGGCGGACCTTGCCGTAGCTGCATTTGTGCTCGTGCAGTTCTTGTGAGGGGTTCGTCTTGGGTATGGAGTAGCTAGAAAAAGAAGGGGAGGGAGGGGTAGAACGAGAACTAAACCTCAAAAATTCATGAGAAGAGGTATGAAGAGGGGCTTACACGCATTCAAAGATCGAATAATACGACTCCCATCCAATCGTATGCGGTCTTTTCACCAACGGCCAAGACGACGCATCCGATTCGGGACAGGAGAAAAGACACGTAGAAGCAGCAGCAGCACCACTACCGCCTCCTTCTTCAGACTGAGCCAAGGCGGGAGATAGACCGACGAAGAGGAGTCCCACGTTGAGGAGAAGGTACAGGCGGAACGTCGCCAAGTTCATGGCGTGAATAGGAAACAGGAGCTGGGAATTGAAAGAGAGTGTAGAGGAAAGTAGAATTGTCGTGAGTGTCCGCGTCAGGCCAGGCGGGCGAGAGGTGGTGGTACAGATGAGAAGACGAAGAGCCCTGCTCAACGTCAACGTCAACGTTCATGGCGGCGACAGACCGTTCATGATCGGTTGGGGTTATGTAATCGATCTTCCTGTCAAAGCCCGATCGGTCCTGGGTCCCTGGTCTAGGCCCTCGACTTCAACTCGACAATCGGATCGGTCCGTAATCCGAGCTTTGTCTTCAAGCCTCCTTCTCCCCATCGTTTCGTCCAACGACCTGCCAGCACGGAATCTTTGCAACGACGAGGATCGGTTGTCGCACTTACTATGGCTCACAGTCCGTTCCTATTTTCTAATCGACTTCAGTGGATATCTATTATCAACATATCGATCACATCGGAAACTCTGCCTCTTCTTCACGACAAGTTCTCTTCATGAGGAAGGTGTCTGCCCTCTGTAAGTATGGCCATCTATCACCGGTGTCCAAAGGTATCAATGAGAAAGCTCACAGCTGTTCAGACAGGGAAATTACTCGGGAACATACTTACTTACCGCCTCGACCTCACTGAAGCTGGCAAATTTTCACCATTGTATTCTTATCTTATCTCGACAACGTGCACGCTGAGCCACGGTATGTATTCAAACACGTCTCTTTGCCACTGACAAGCGACGTCTCCACTTACCTCAAGGCTTGAATACACACCGGTGATGCCCGACGAGACAGTGGGAGAACTGGATGCTTGCCAGGCCTCCCTCCTGACCGTCCTCAAGGCCGATGCGTGCCTTTCCTCCCAACTGCGTTTCTCATCCGCTCTCCCATATCCTAGCACCTCATCGCCTCGGGTGAAGCATGGTCTACTACGGTGCTCAACGTTTACGATGCGGTACGTCTATCATTTCCACGTCTACAAGCGACCAGCGCTCATTCATCGCGGATATTACACCCACCAGACACCAGCATAGAACCCACGTCATCCATTGCATCACTAGGCACTCCAACGCTCTCGGGTCCGAAGATCCCTCCAGAACTCTTCCACCCCATCGTCTCCTTCATCACATCCCGCCCAACGCTCCTCACCCTCTGCATAACCTCCCAAACCCTCCGCCACTACGCCGAGCGGTGCTTATACACCTCCATCTCCGGCCCTGACGCCTCCAACGCCCCTCTCCACATCGGGTTCTTACGCACCATCACCCAAACACCCCGTCTGGCACGATACGTTAAAGAATACTACTCCCTCTCCATCGTCGTCTACCAAGAAAATCCACTATGGGATCTCACAAAACAAGCGTTCAAATGCATGATCAACCTCAAAACCCTCGTATTCCGAGGTTTCGGCGGTCATCCCTGCGGGGAGCTCCTCGACATGGACCCCTCCTCCCCCTCCTCCCCCTCTCTAACCCCAACGCTCCAGCTCGAAAAGCTCATGTGGGGAAACCACTCCGACGAACGATCCATATCCAAAATCCTCATCCAACAATCCCCCTCCCTCCGTGAACTCTCATTCGGGTGCCGTCCACGCGCAGCTCCATTCTCCCCTCACGCCTGTCCGAAACTAGATGCTCTGTGGGGGAACCGCGCGGCCATTGAGGCTTTACTCCCAGGGAGACATATCACTCGGCTGTCGTGGGTTCCAGAGTTGGACGACTCCAATACGGATCCGATTCTAGGACTGGACGAAGAACTGGGTGCGCTGCGCACGTTGAGCTTTGGAGGGTACTTTTCTCGACCTCATTTGGAGCTAATCGTGGGCTTCCTGAGCGGACTGGAAGTGCTAGAGATGGTGGGGCTATTTCCCGGAGTGCGTACGCCCCTTCTCCATCATCCTCATCTTCCCATTCTTTCCCTTCTTTTCTCAAACTCACATTCCCCTTCCTCTCCTCCACCCCACCCCGAACAGGAACTCCCCCTCCTAAAATCCCTCCCCTCCCTCCGCGAACTCGTATTCTCCCTCCGATGGGGCGTCGCTCAATTCCCTATCCCCCTCAAAGGCCGCAAACAAGAAATGAACCGCCTGTTCGCCGAATGCTCCATGCTCGCCTGTGTCGATATCGTGCACGAATGGGTCCAGGTCGACCTTGATACGATTTTATATCAGAGGTGGGAGAGGGAGGGGGGCGAGCCGAGGTTGGTGACGAGGGGGGAGGTGAGGAAGGGAAGGTTCTGAGAGCCCGCGCGTGGTGGTGGTTTGATTTTGATTTCCGACTTCTTTTGCTCTGGAAATAGTAATTTGACTGTTCTAATACCCCAACCCGGCTCATTATGAGTGGCTTTACTTTACTGTTAATCAAATTTGGAAATGCTGATACCCAAATTATTCCGGGTCACAGTCTCGTTCGAATTAATTTCCGAAATTGAATCAACCTGAGTTAATTTCATTGCATTGCATTGGACACGGCTGTGCCTCTGCAGCTGATCCTCGTATAGGCTGCTCATATCCGGTTAATAGGTACTCATGATCAAGCAATACACCTGTCGAAAGAATGGGCGCAGCCAGCTAGCGAAGCCGAAGTACCGCCTGAGTAATCGTATTCTCCTTCTTTTCTCTTGCGTGTCCAGAATTATATATACTCATCCCATGTAGATAGATAGAATGGCCCACGATCCGACGCCCATTCAATTTCCGAATGCGAGTATAGCAGGGGCAGGAAAGATTTATCTGGAACTCGACATCCCATTCCGAGTTTCGGAATCAGAATTGGAATCAGGGTAATGCAATACCATATCTTCACTGGGATGCTGAATCGCACAAAAATTACACAGGCGCACTTATCGTACTTTGCGCGGGCTGTAGTCTGTGCGTATAAAGTCAGTATATTCTATTAAAAATTTATAACCCACGATCAGGAAATATACCCGCCGAAATAATGGGCACAGCTGACCAGCGAAGCCGAGCTCGAAATCGGTACTACCTGATTAATATGTAATATATTGCCATCTTTTCTCTTGTCGGTCGTCCAGAAGCATACTCATACCATGTGGACAGAATGACCGACGATCCGACGCCATTCGAAAAGCAAGTATGGCGTGAAATATTTATCTGGAACTCGGCGTTCAATACCGAGATTCAGAATACGGTAATATAATGTCTTTCCTGGGATACTAAATTCCTCGAAATTGTCAGGCGCGGTACGTCTTCGCACTGACTATGCGATGGAGTAAACTAAGCTAACGTTTTCTACCCAATTTCAAAAAATCTCCCCAAGTGACCCCACATCAGCCGAAAAAGAACGACCGCCCCATTTCCGAGCTGATCGTCCATCATACATGCCAAATACCATCTATCCATCTATCATCCGCACCAATAAAAAGCTATGTATACCTGGGTCGGGATTCGTGGGTTCTCCCCTCAGCCCTTAATTCCCATATCACCGGCGCACAGAGAAAGAAAATTTCGACCGCCCATTGAACGTGCGTCGAACACGAATAGGCAGCGATGTCAGGACTCGGTAATAACCCGTGCTGCCACACAACATGTGGACAGACTGCGCATGCGCTTGTACTGACAATGATCTGACTGGCGTGAAATTACACTTAAACCGTATACCGTATCCCGAAGGCCGAACAGGGTCACTGTCCAGGGCGTCCAAGCAGCCAGCATAATCCAATCCGCGCTATAAAAGAAAGTATCCAAGTCGTTTCGAAGGAACAGCAGCAGCACGATAAACCAAGTCCAGTCGTCCGTCCAAAAATGCGACTACCAGTACCTTCCTCCTTTCTCATCCTTTCCACCATTATCTCCACCGTTATCGCCTTTCCCGCCCACGCATCTCTAGCTGGCTTGAGTCGGGAAGCACTAGAATCCATCCTCCCGACGCTCGAAATTCGCGCACCGCCAAAACCGCAGGCTCCAATGAAAGATACATCTGCCAAATTGGTGAACGACGCTGCGCATCCATGGAAACCTCTCGCGCCGGCTGATATCCGGGGACCGTGTCCTGGATTAAACACACTGGCTTCTCATGGGGTACGTACTGCCAGTCAGTTGTTGTAGCACCATCTGTGATCTTGAACGTTACCTCAAAACCGCCCGTTATTAAACACCTTTTTGATATTGGTATTGATATTGATATTATTTTTCCCCTGTAGTGGCTTCCTCGTGATGGTATAGCCAGTCCTTCACAAATAATCGAGGCCGTACAAGAAGGTAACGCAAATTTTAATTCACGAATTTTCAATAGAATAAATAGAGTAGAAAAAAATTGATCATCATCATAACAGGGTTCAATATGGAATACGGCCTGGCTCTTTTCGTCACCTACGGATCTCATCTGGTAGACGGGAATCTCGTCACTGACCGATTGAGTATTGGGGGGAAGACTTCCTTTACTGGACCCGACCCGCCTGCTCCAGCTATTGTTGGTGGGTTGAATACTCACGCTGTTTTTGAAGGTCGGTCAGCGCTGGTATGCTTGAGATTCAATCTTGCTGATGTTCATGGTCTTTTTCTCTCAGGCGATACTAGCATGACTCGAGGTATGTGGCTCATCTTCAATTTGAAACCGTTTCTTATTCTATTCTTTTCCAGCCGACTTTTTTTTTGGAGATAATCATGATTTCAATGAAACTCTATTCGACGAAGTCCGTGCTTTTATTATTCTGCATAGTTTTGCCTTGCTGACACTGAGTTTATCCAGTTCGTTGACTTCAGCAACCGCTTCGGAGGGGGGAAATACAACTTCAGCGTCGCTGCTGAGCACAGGTTCCAGAGAATCCAAGATTCAATTGCCACTAATCCCAACATGACCTTCGTATCACCCCGCTATTTCACCGCCTACGCCGAATCCGTTTTTCCAATCAACTTCTTCGTAGACGGCCGATTGAACACATTCGAACTAGACCTCGACGTCGCCCGTGGTTTCTTCCAGGACAGCCGCATGCCAGACGGCTTTTTCCGCGCTAATGGGAGCAAGAGCACCGAAGGGATCGATTTCGTCGCAGCTCAGCATCCAATCGAACCGGGAAGAAACGTGAACGGGATCAATAGCTACGTTGTTGACCCTACCTCGGCCGACTTCAGTACTTTCTGCTTGTTGTACGAGAACTTCGTCAACCAGACTGTTAAAGGGCTCTATCCGAACCCAACTGGAGCGTTACGAGACGCTCTGGACGCTAATTTGGACTATTTCTTCCAGGGATTGACGATATTCAACGGAGACGGTCCTGGCGCCTGCGTCCAAGTGTTCCCTTACGGGAAGGACGAGTAAATAAATAAAAATATAATCGTCTTATTCTACGTTATTAAAGCACAGAATCTTGATGTATGTATCATACCGGCGTTGGACAACAGAACAGGCACCGATACAATTGAAGTTGAGCAATCCAAAAAGGGTTGCGATGTAGCCTTGAATGAGCTGCGCGTCATCAATCAGTACTTAGGCCCTGGGGACTTTTTTTGATGAACAATGAAATGTCCAGCGGGTCCACAACTGCTCCGAACTGTGGGCTGATGACCGACATCACCATTTCATCATAGCAGATTTTAGGTCGATTTCTGATGTGACGTAGACGATCTCAAGGGCTCTAGGCATAGCTAGTGCATATATGAGTTATGTACAAACCCCGGTGAACAATCCAAGAGGTGGTTCAGTTATCTTATACCTCAAGCATAACTTGAGTAAGCACCTAGCGCGCCAATTTTCAATCCGATTAATCCGGTCAATCCGGAATGATTGTATTTTAAGCATCTCGCTCTTCTTATGATATCAAGCCGAATATGCAGAACAGCGACAGAGGTGTGAAAGGATCCTGATGCCACACTCCGACCCGCACGTCAAATGGACAGCCACCTCTTCTTTCCACGCTAAACCGCCATAATATCCGCAGTCATCACATCTACCGTTTTCTTGCTTTCTTGACATTCATCGTTCCTTCCCATCTCCCTTGGGCAGCTGGGACTGACCTCCAGCTCGCGTTAGGTGTGACCATACCTATGTCGGAGACGGTTCGCGATCGCGCGTGGCTACACGGAACTGTACTTTCAGTCCTGGCGTATGGGATAAATATTACCCTTTTCGTGTTGACGTTCCGTCTTCTCCTCAAGCGTTTACAGTCGGAAGGGAGAAGGATGGGCGGGCGGGGAGGCAATCGGTTCTACTGTTGGTGTATTCCGGGATTACATTTGCGTTGGCTACGCTATGTATTGCTGGGGAGGTGGATACGGCTGATGGTGCGTTCATCGTGCAACGGAGTCATCATATCAGCCCAGCTCTGTTCGAAACAGAGAACTTTGGTGTTGCTCCTGTCAGTGCTATGGCGAATATCTCGTTCTCGGTGTTGAATTGGTTCGTGGATGCCTTGCTGGTGAGTCAAGCAGACCCGCTCTTTCTCCCTTCAATTATTGAATCATTTTCATACCGTAATAGCTTTGGAGATACCATGTAATCTACCGTAACTCGACGGCCCCTCCAGTCCTGCTACTAGCAATTCCAATATCAATGTTTGTAGCGTCCTTTGGTGCGGCGTAATTCAGACTTGATTATGCACCATTCGCTAACGGCCTCCTCAGTCACCGGTGTTATCTATTTAGAACGGCTCATGCATAAAGCTGTTTCGCCCTTCAGGAATATCGGCCTAATCTTGGTCTACGGAACGATATTTTTCAGTTTAAATCTTGCCCTTACATTCATGATGGTTATTCGACTAGTGCTCTATCGGAAACGCATCACAAGCCTTGTTGGTTCTCGCTATGCCAGCCATTACACTAGCATAGCTTCCATTCTCATCGAATCTGCATCCATCATGGACGTGATGCTCATCCTCGTCCTTATTCCATTAGTGATGCACAGCCCCTTGGTTACGATTCCCCTCCTGATTATGCCTCAGATTCAGGTACTGTTCCTTTCGGTTTTGATTTTCAGATGACTGACTATGTATTTAGGCCATGGCCTCTTTTTTGATAGTGTTTAGGGTCGCACGAGGTACAGCCTGGTTATCTGGCACAGCAAATGAATTGATGGCCCAACATTCGGATGGATCTATACCAGAGGGAGTGATGGGCGCTCGCTTCAGAATTACTTCGCAAATGACGCAAATGAGCACCGAGGTTCATTTCAATCACGTTCAGCCTACTAATGCATTTCCTACAAGCATCGTTAGGAATAAGAGTTGTCCTACTTCAAAGCTAGGACTAAGAGGAATCGAGTACGACTGTGAGGAGTCTGAAGACGTACATGGCGGGTCGGATGAAATGGAAGAACGACAATCAGTTCCTTCTTCATGAAATCGATTCGAACAGGGATATTTTATTTATTACACAAATGCATTGTAATGATAGCAGCAATAATCATAATTCACCTCTCGACAGTAATGATTTCACAGCTGCAGCGGCACAGCTTCAATGATTTATGAGATTCTGGAGATACAAATACATTCATGCTAGTGAAAGTTACGATTCGAGAACGTTCAACCTGATTGGAAACTGCGGTGAAGTTAGCCATGACCACGCTTAATCATCCGCAACATGGATGACAGCCTTTGCTTTGTTATCCCCCTTCTGCACTGCAAGAATCACATCCCCAACTTTCTCAAGGCCATTCGTGATCTCTTCCTTGTGCTTTATCTTTCCAGATTCGACCAGGGGTGGAAGTACCTTGTAAAATTCTTCCTCGTACTTGGCTTCGAGGCGAGTGACTATGAAGCCGTGCAGAGTCAACGACTGTGCTATAATCTGAATCAAATTCTACGCAATTTTCATAGTATTTTAATGAATTGGGATGATGCGTATACGAGCTTAATCGTACTCACGGGCATAGGGGCATTTAACCCAGTGTTGTAACCGGAGATCATTCCACATTCCTATAACATATTAAGTTATCCCATTGAAAAGACGCGTCAGATCTCACAATAAATCGCCCATTAAGATGAGCCGTCGCCAGAGCATGGTCCAGAGTCTCTCCGCCAACGTTGTCCCAGTAGCTATGGAAAAAGATAAGAGAAGGACAAATGACAAACCGTAAACACACTTACATATCGATGCCTTTTGCATCTCGTAGGATTTTCAAAGTATTGCCCTCTTTATAATTGAAACACACATCAGTACCAATTTCTTTCATAAAGTCAAGCTTCTCTTGTGAGCCGGCGGACCCAATGGTGGTCAGACCGTCCATTTTGGCCAATTGCAGGACGAGTCTTTAAAATCCATTTACGTCACTGATGAATCGGAATAATATAATCCAAGAGTCACTTACGAACCGACTGGGCCAGCACCAGCGCTCACAAACACAGTCTCCCCCTAGCGTGGAGCGAAGAAATTGTCAGGTAAAACAGTAACATCGACAACTTCAAAAGGCACCTTCTTAGCATCAGAAAACTCCTTCCAAGCCATATACGCGGTCTTACCTATCGTTGGTTATCAGCAAGCCCTTCGAAGTATGTAGTGCTGCGCACCCGGCATGCCTAAAACACCAAGATAGGTCGACCAAGGGAGTTTGTGTTTATTTTCAAGGACACGAAGGTCGGATGTATCGTGGACGGAATAATGCTGACATTCTGGAATTTATATTAGCTCTGAATTCGGGGTGAGATGGATCTTTTAAAACTCACCGAGAATCCCGTAAACATGGTCACCCGCTTTATATTTTGCGTTCTCCGAACGAATGACCATTCCAATTCCAAACCCGACAATACTAAAACCAAGGAAACCAGGCTCGGAATTGATGTTCACGATACATAAAGTACTCACGATTTTCCAAGTTCGAACGCCGGTAAGTAAGATCGGACCTCAGGTGGACGCATACGGGACCTCATATACGGGTCGATCGACAAGTCAAGAATCTTGATTAGGACGCCCCCATGAAGAGGGACCGTGTCGAGATCGATTTTCTTACTCGTGTCGTAGATAACTGTCTGCCCAGGTACAGGATATTCTTCACGGAAGGTCAGACAAGCCAGAAAGAGAGAATTTATTGCTTACTTTCGGGAATCTGATTGAAAATGATGCGTCCATTCAGGACAGGTGCCATTGTGGGTTAATCAAGAGAGTAAAACAACCAATTCCAACTCATATGACGACGGTGACGCCTTATAAATGTCTTTTCCCCTGTCTTGCGTGGCGATCGACTAGAACTGAATTACTTGCAATCGATCAGCACCCTCGAGGTTAATCAGCAAAGATTTGCCGATCTCGTGGCCGGCGCGACTATGATATTCATTTCGTTAACTAATTGGCTGACGGAGAGCTCAACTAGACGCGGCTATTTAACAATCACCGCGGGGTGAACACTTCGATATCAATCGTTTGCGGCTGTGGAGATAATATTTAGTGTGTCGTTGCGGTTCGAGTACGAATGAACTTGTCGAAAAATGAACTGAACTTACACCCTGCTGGTATGAGCAGTATCACTTAATATACCTACATACAACCTTGTGGAAAATAGTAAGCTTGAGGGTATTCCGGATAAAAGAGAACGAGAACTCATATGTGGGAGACTTACGATTGAATTGGTGAATCACGGCTTGAAACATGATTTTAAGGAGATTTTTACGCATTACTTCGAACCCAAGGCTGTCCTTCCTTGTTACACCGCGTGAACTGAGTCTAATTCGACCAAAATAAAGCGGTTAACTCGATGTACTCAGGAGCTTAAGAGGGTAAGAAAGCAGTCAGGAGAGAAACACATTTTGTCGGTTAGATCGTTCCGAACCGCCACGTGATCGGCTGACATCATATTCAACTTCTTCCGCTGCGTTCCGACATGCCTTTTGCCTGCTCGTCCTCGACAATTCTCCGGTTTAGCAGTTCGGGCTCGAGGTGGAGGCAGCATACACTGCTGGCACTGAGTAGTGTTTCTTGAGGAAACAGTACCTGGGAAACACGTCATATGACTTTTTTTCCGCTGTTTTCTTGAGAAACACTGGTCGGCCATACCAAATTAGGCAAGGCCGAATGCTGGTTTCTGGAGAAACACTTAAAAGAAATCAGGTGATGTGTTTCTTTCAAGCTGTTTCCCAAAGAAACAGAGGTTGGTGCCAGCAGTGATAAAATGGACGAATATATTAGAGAGGTCATGGAATAGGCTTTAGTTTGGAAGAAAGTGCGTAATGACTACTTTTTCGATCTTGTCAGGCGATTTATGATTTATTTCTCTTTAGGCTCTCGAGTCAGTCGTCAATCCAAACTGACCCAGACTTCCACAACAATCGGGGCGAATTTCTCTGCAACGCGGGTCTCAATGAGCAAGTAGCCATATACATATATTCATACGACTTCGCCTGTCCCTGGGGTACAACTCGAACGCTCAGTTCCTGCTCTTTGGTTTGGGAGGATCGTAGAATCCGATGGTATGGTCGAATTATATTGCTTTCCTGAGAAGGGGCACTAAGGCGTTTTAAGCAGACGAGATCATCTTGATGGCATCGGCTCGTTGTAGTGCGACACTTCTGATCAAGGCTGTGCAGACTGTGTGTGTGTACGATGATCAGATAAATACTTGGCCTTCCTTTTTAAAACTATGACACCTTCTAGTCGAACACCAGCACCATCGAAAGCCTATTATCTCCAACTCACCATGTCGGTATTCCCTGAAGAACCGCTTGATTCCCCCTTAGGATACTTCCCGGGCCAACTGAATCGAATCCTCAATAACGGACGGTGGACGATCATACGCAAACTAGGATGGGGCCCTCGTTCGTCCTGCTGGCTGGCAATAGATCCTAAGGATCATGAAGATATTGAAGCAATCAAGATTTATAACGTGGCTGCATCTGAGGAGCCTCGGTCCACAAATGAGCGCGACATCCTTCATAAAATGTACGGCTCTCGTGCAATTGGGCGCGTACCTGTGCAATGAGACAGCTTTTACGAGGACAGTGAAGTCGGTCGTCATTTGTGCCTTGTTCTCCATTGCCTTGGGCCTGGTATTGTGTCATTACTTGACAATGACTCGCCTCAGGGAAAATGTCTGCCACTTCACATTTTTAAGAAGGTCGCTTGCGAGGTAGTGGGACCCTGTGCTCTTTTCATTAAAAGGGTATCATTCACGGAGGTACGTCGACCACGCTTCTCTCTAGGTGAATATCGGCCAACCGCTCTCAAATATGTTACCCCCAGAAGCATCCTATTACCTTTATCAGGAAGGTCACACAATTCAGGAATTTTTATCACAGAACCCTTCTATTCCTAGCGAAGACGTGAGGAATATTGAAGGAACAACTTACCATATCGTCAAATCCCAGCCTCTCAACACCTTTGACCTCACGCTTGAAACCACCGCCATCGACTTTGCTAGGGTCGGCTTTGACCTGAGTAATTTCTCGCGTGGTAAGCCAATTTTATACATATATTAGAAGGACAGCTGACTTGGATGAACATCAGCACGGATTCAATCGGAAAACGTCCCGCTCGATCCGTCATCAACGTTCTTTCCCCCAGAAGCCTCAATTGATGGAGCGAAGGTCGACACGAAAGCGGATATCTGTATGTTAGGTTGTACTGTGCGTATCATCTCTCTTCTTCTGCGTCTCTCCATCTTATGATCTGATTATTATCGCAGATCTATACATTAGTAATTGGTCGCCCTCCGTTCGGCGACTCTCCAGGACCATTATCTCGAGACAAGGATGAAGAAATCACCGCTAACATCAAGATCGCGATCTCAGCGACCAATGCGATGTCACCACAAGACGCCAAAAAGACTATGTCGGTAATTAAAGTGTGCATGAAATTCAGTCCGACCGAATGTCCTTCAGCAGATCATTTGCTGGGATTCAGGTGGGTAAAAGAGGGTTCGATGTGCTCTTGTGGATGGTGTTCGGCCAAGGCGTAAGTACGGGTCGAGGCTTTATAATAAAGCTTTCCTTCCGATCTTGAGTCTTAATAGATATGCTTATAGAGTAAGTAACATTGTTTTATTAGTTTTTCTACTTTAAGTGTCCGCGTCTGAAATAAAGGAGCAGGTCATATACAATACGGCTAGAGAAGACGAGTGAGAAGGTTCCGTTTGATTCGAAAGTAAAGAGAGCTCCAAGTACCTTCTCCCAGTAATGGTTAAATGACCCATATGGTCTGTTGAGAAATAAGATCTACTTTGAGGCACCCCAGATTAAGGTACCCGCCAATTCATCATCGCGTGCTCACAAGAGAAGAAGAAGACTGAGGAAAAAATATGAACATGAACTTGGGCAGACAAAGCAATCGAGATGTTTGACCTTTCAGGAGTACGACGTAACATTTCCCCCGGCAGAACGTTCGAGTTGTTAATACACCACACATCGACCTCCTGAAAGCCCAATTCCAACCTCCCGAGAAAGTCAAATCAAAAGGGACCTCTTATCATCCCATCGACAGAGAAAGGTGTGAGGCAGTGCCAGCATCATAATCACTCTTACAAAGGGAAGAGACGGCGAGGAACAATACAGCCGAAGAAGAGCCAATGATGGACCATTGTTCAAAGAGATTCGAGTGGCACAGAATCTGAAGGTAAGGCGGTATGCCACTGCGTGATGCTGAGACTCAGGCGTTGAAGGAAAGCTAGAGTACGCCCCCAGAGCGGCGACCATCACAATCGTCAGTTCATGTTCTCCCATAAATAGTCATTGTCTCCGTTGTCCTGAACAGACCTAGATGGTAGAGAAAAAGCAGAGACATGCGCGTGAGCGTCCAGCTGACGACATTGTGTCAAAACTCAACACTTTCACGTCAATTATCGCTATAGATAAAAAGAGGCCAACGCACCTAAAGAATGAGGCTGACAGCATAGTAAGCACCGCAGCTACCACTCCTCCAACTCCGGTGGAACGATAAGGCTCGTGCTGTTCGCGTCGTATCAGTATAGACCTGGTATATATTGCGTAGCGCAGTGGCAAAGTCAAAGGATGGTCAAAGGAGACGCGGTTTACCCTTGAGGGAATCTAGGGTTAGGGTCCGATTTCTTATTTCCGCTCTCTCCCGCTCTCGCACCCACTTCCACCCTCCGACGTTGATTCTCTCTCAGATCTCAGCGCTGATCTTCACTCGACCTACGACTCAGTACCCAGAGATAGCGGCTTCCACTTACAACTTTCAACCTACATATCCTGATCCTAGTCCGACAAAGGCTCTTCCTGATGACTCGATCATGACATTCGCAACAGAGTGAAGTCGTCAGTGGTACGGTCACAACGATCCTGGTGCGTTGTCGTTTTCGTACTTCCTTCGTTAACGTGTCTTTCTTCTGTCTGAGTGGTGCGGTGCATCATTACTGCCCAACTGGCTTTGATCTATGTTGACTTTCATCTCATTTCTCAGTCTCCCTTTCCTATGCCTATTTACGCCTACTGGCGTGCTCTGCTGGAGTTGGATTGACGACAACCTTAAAAATTGATTCTATCGACGTTAACGGACTGGATTTTTGCTGAACATGGGAGAAAGCTACGCGAAGACTAAAGCTGCTCAATAAGGCCCCAGTTTGATGCACGCGTCATCCTCCGTGTGGAGAATGCTTGGATGCTTTCTTTCTCTCTTTTCTCCCTTCCTTCCTTCCTTCCTTCATTTTTTTTCCATATTTCTTCATTTTGAAATCGTCTCACATGGATTATTTTCTTCTTCCTTTTATTATTGTTTTTAAACAAAACTAACATGCATACCAAAGACCGGAGGACGTAGCTTGTTGAATTTTTCATCGCTGGCTAGGGCGGTTTCGCATTCTTCTTCATTGTACGCACATGCTTCTTTGACCTTGTCACTCAATTGTCTTCACCGGTGTTCTATTTGGCTGGTGGAGCTTTCACTCCCGCCTTTCATAGCGTTCTTAAACTTTCATCCCTCCTTGAAGGATTTTGTTCGTTATTTTTTTCCAAATTTTGAATACCTTCTTTTCGTGCTGCCTAAGAGATTCTCATTTGACGCTGACAATGCATAAACCTCTCTTTGCTCGTTTCACTTCGGATCTTGCGAATCCTTCAATATGTCATCTATATCAAGGACGCGGCTGGTTTTCTAAACCTCCCTCCTGTATCCTTTTACAGGTGCACACTATGCGCAATAATCATCATGATCTTAAGTATATTATTTTCGGTCTGTGATGCCTCTGCCGTGCGGTATTCATCCACTTACCTCTCCGGTTCTTTGGACTCAACGCACTTTCTGTTCAATGGAGACTATAATGTTGGCCTCCGATGTCTTTGAACTATGATATTCCTGTTACCCTGCGCCTATTTGTTTCCTTCTGCGAATATCCGTTCCCTTGACTCAGGGGAGCTAGAATGAGATGCTGAAGTAAATCAATCAAGTTGATGTGCGAATCCCTCATCTTTCTCTCCTCTCATCTCCTAATTTTTTCCTTCTTCTTTCCGACTAAACTTGCCTTGCATGAAGGCCTGGTTGACCGCTGGACTTGTCAAAGGAATGCGATTCTGACGACGGGTCCATACACTCCCTTCCGTGTATCATTTTCTTCGTCTTCGTTTTTTTTTTGGTTTTTACGGACTGCGAGTCTCGAATTAGGTTTCTCTTAACCGACCCCTTTTGTTACTGCGCTCTTTTCACGATTCTCTTTTGTATATTCACCTTATCTTGAGTCTCCCGCTGCAAGGTGTATGCGTCAGTTAAATCAATTGTATACCTTGCCCCATGAATACTCCCTGTCCCTTTTTTTAGATTTGCCGGACTCTCTTCAAATGTCGAAAAAAGTATTTGAGCTGCCTTTGTTCTCACCCGCTAATTTGATAAACAGGAAATCTATTCAAAAAAATATAGAACGAGATGGTGATAATCCAAGTTGCGTGATAGCACAAGTTATAAAGCAATCCAAAGATCAAGGTACATTATTGCCAGTGGAAAACAGATGGCCTTCTCATATGCAGTGGTGCGTCATAGACCACTAATCTTCAGTGTACAACTCGACCTCGATTTCAGAGTCCGAATCAGCTGAACCATGATCGCGGACATCAATATTCGTGGAGGCTAAGTCGTAAAGATAATTCAGTGAAAAAATGACTCCGTACAATTTGAACTAGACTTACTCGACTGATTTCTAGAGGTGTATGTGTTGAAGGAGTTTTTGATTACAGTGTTGGTAATGTTTCTTGCGTTGCGGTTGGTAACGTGCGCAATAGAATTTGCCCTAGACAGTGCGTCGTCGACAATATCGGCAACAGAGGGCATTGGGATGGGAACTGTAAAAGGAGGAGCGTAATAAGCATGGTAAGGAGAACGAGAGGCCGATTGAATGTTAAGCTGGTAAGTGGGACGCTGGTAATAACGTGTACTTGAGTATTGGGAGGAGGGCGGATGTTCGGTTGTACGTCTTTGGGAAGCGTAACCTGACTCTGGCGATGGATATTGTCTGTCGTTGTCCCTCCGAATTTTATCATCTTCGCCCTTTCCGTCCTCCTGGTAAAATCTTTGTTCCATTTCTTTTATTTTCTTCTCAAGGGCGTCCCGAGTTTCGCGTATTGCTTGATCGACTTCCGCCTCAAGGTGAGCTTCACTATCACCTTGGTTAATACTTAAAGATTCCAAGTGTGGCACCCGGTCCTCTTCTGCATGACGCTGATCCTCTGTTGATCCATCTTTATTCAGCGTTGATTCCTGACTCAAAATACGTTCAAGGACACGTTCCAAATTATCCTGGATGGACACGTGGGCCGGAATCTGTGAAAAATATGATTATTATAGCTCGAGGCAAATACACTGAACCTCACCTCAAATATATCTAGGCACTGGTGAAGAACCTTCCGATAGCGTTTAACTTCCTCAAAATCCCTTCGAATTGAGAACAAATTTCGTTCTAGTCGTGCGATCGAGTTTCTTTGGAAGAAATTTCTCTATAGCGGACAGATTTCTGTGGCGACGCCAATTCCTGCATCAGATAACAGCACTAAAATTTAAATAATGAGGCGTACCTGGCTAGAGATGCAGTATGAATCTCAATCCTTGGAGGGATTCGGAAACCTTGCTTCGTCCGATCCTGACATTCGAGCATGAACGTGTATACAACGCCACAGGCGTCGCTCATCAGAGCGTTTATGGCCTTATTTTCATCACCCACACTCTAGTACCAGCATATCAGTATAAAACTACTAGGACTAGGCATCAAATAATACCTTGACGAGAGCCAGAACTCGTAGGGCAGTAGAGGCGGCTTCGCTCAGGAACCGAATGGCAGATATTTCTGGAAGCTTTTGAGTTGCTTCGAGCGCGAGTTGAAAGCTCTCAAGTGTATAAGTAGACATTTGAGCTCGATCGGTGGAAGGATATTGAAGGGAAACCAGGGGCTATTTAGGCAGAAATTTCAAAACGGGTGAGTGGACGAGTGAGGTGTTATTCCAGGCTCACTTTTAAAGGGACTTTGGAACAATAAGTATTCAAGTGGGCCATGCTCAAAAGGCAGTGCAGCGATGTCAGGGTGTGGATGCACACAGAAGCCCTTTTATTCTGCATTCTTTTCATTGTGGGCTTTACAGGCCCCTCTCATCCGCAGAGCTGCGGATCATTGTAGACCTATTGTGAGTGAAACTGTGCATCGCACAGCAAGCAATGAGTCAGCGGTCAATCTACTTGTATTATATGCCTTGGCCCATTTTGTAGCTCAAAATCCGAGTCACGTCCTTACATCAGCCCAGCCAACGTCCTGCCTAAATTCCAGTTTAATTCCTCAACATTTGGATATTCGGATTAAGTTGAGATTTCATCGGCACTGTGTATCCGTTAACCGTTCATTTCGGAAATATCCGCCTGCACCTGAACATCATGGTGATCGCTTCGTTCCATTTATTCGACAAGCAAAAGCCAACCACACCTTCCCGCGCGTCTTCTTTGTCTTACTGGGCATCAAATCACCATCGCTGATCTGAAATCACAAAGCTTAAATCTTTCATCATGCGAGACGTTCCCTTCGAACTCCTAGAAACCATCATCAGCTACATCTCTGATAATCGGACTCTCTGTGCTCTGTGTCTGACCAACAGAACACTTGGCTCCATATCGGAAAAGAAACTCTACTTGGCAATGAAAAACAGGACGGACCCCAGGGTACAGACCGAATTCCTCATGACCATAATCCAATCCCCTCAACTTGCTGAACATGTCCAAGAATATCACTTTTTTTCACTATCAAGTAGGGATGTCGCTCCTGATTTGAACTTGTGGGAGAATACTGCACAAGGTTTGATAGCGATGAAAAACCTCAAGGTTGTGGTCTTCCAGGAGTGGAGCATTAGACCCGTTCATGCTGGTCTTTTGGACATGGAATGTGGCATAACATTTCAACTGGAAAAGCTGAATTGGTCAGATGAATTGGGCAGTAAAAGTCTACAAACAGTTTTGAGGCAACAACAGCATACTCTTCTCGAATTGAGGTTGAACTTTCCCTATGATGATATATTCTCTCCCATTTCATTTCCTCTACTTCGAACATTATCTGGAAATCTTCATGTTCTGGAATCATTCCTTCCTGGAAGCCATGTAACGAATCTGACATGGATTTCGCCCTGACAAGAGGAGTCAATTCCTGAAGCAGTTATGTGAACTCGCTTACAAGTAATGAGAGGAAACCTTACCAACGTCAATATGTTTACTCTGAAATGCAATCTTTATGGTCCTGGACTGGGAATATTCCAGGGCTTGCTGGATCATATGGAGATTTTCCTACTATCATGGAAATTAAAACAGAATTTTCTTCAAGTAACATCTTTTCATTTTCATATTCGCCAAATGAATATCTGAAAAATTCCATCTGATAATCCAGGATCTCTGTCCTCTAAGAAACTTTCCCTCTCTGCGTGAATTTGTTCTGTCAGGAAGGTCCGTATTTGGTCCTTCTCCCATTCCACTGCAGGATAGGAAGAAAGTGATAGGGCTGCTTTTTGAAGAGTGCCCAAAGCTGATGGTGGTAGACATCCAGCATCGTTTGGATCGCCAGATAAACAGCATGATATATCATAGATGGGAAAGAGGCTGCCAAGCACCTGTTGAATTGATGAACATGGAAATCACATGAAGGCCTTCAAGTTAGAGTAATAGTGGTATTTCAGATTGGTCTTTGCTTTCAAATTATGGCATCACATTGTGTATGATTGAAGAACTCATTGTTGGTATGTCTATTGAGATGAGTCATATGTAGCAATACATCAAAGTTGAATTACGATCTGTCTGCAGTGCACTTCACGCAGTTTGCCATATGGAGTGAGCGAAGACCTACTCACAAACTGATATAATTTCCTCACATTATCCACCCGAAATTGACAGAAAAACGAGAACTCCATCACTCAGAGAGCACATGTTGAGTGCATATAATAAAAGACAGGTACATTACCTTTCGGAAACAGCGGCGTGTCCATTGGTATGTTATCAAGCACCAAGAAAACCGGAGGCGGATGCCTGGAGCAACTGCAATGACTGTAGTCACTGCGCCAAGGAGCCCATCTTTCGAAACTGAAAAATGTGTTGGTAACATGTGACTCATGCCATGTGACATTGCAAGAGGAAGTGAGTGATGGCAATCTGTGACGCAAGGGGTTCTCATGGGAGAAAGTTGACAAGAGGGCAGTTGCAGCACACAGAGGAATAAACAGACAGGGATAATGACTGTAGATTCACTGAAGGACTATTCTACAAACGGATAGTGCTTATATACCAGTAGTAGATAGTCATGTGATAGATAGTCCGGGTAAACATAGGTGGTGTCATACGAAGTGGGCATAGGGCAAAGGAGCGTGTGGTGAGGCGTGGATCGGCATAGTACATATTTAGATTGGTAATAAGATGGAATGTAAAGGAGACGGAAGAGGGTTCAAAGGGAGAACATACGCGGTGCAGTTTGCGGGCGAGGGATGATCCGTGGACGTTACACCCACCCTCCTGGACTTCTGAAAGAGGTCCGATCAAATTGAAGTGGCAGTGTTGTCATCATTGGCGAGTTCATCATTGGTGGGGTATTCTTCATCGCCCTCAGCATCCATATCATGATCCTCATCTCCTAGGTTATCTGGTTCCCAAGTTGAGTCTCCAACACCAGATCCTGAAGCTTGCTCAGTCATGAATGGAAGAGGCACCTCATCGAAGTTGATGGGATCATTGGGAGAGTCCGAATCATACTCGACATCAGAGATAGCAGCAGCAGTAGCGATGGCGGCGGCAGAGAGAGGAGTGGAAGCAGAAGTGGATGTAGTGGGTTTGTTGGTAGTAGAGCCTGTACGGTTAGATTGATGACAACAAATGCATTCATTATAGCGGGATTTAGCAACCTTGCACCTATTAAGGGTAGCGCTGATGCTATAGAGCTCCTTCTGAGCGCTGGTGTCATGCTTGACTTTCCGCTTCTGGATCTCTTCCTCCCTTCGTGCCTGTTGTCACATAAGGGTGTCAGCGGCATGTTCATTCAACAGTCGCATTTTGCGTTCCTGGTAAGTCTCATCACAGTGAGTAACCTGCGTCAACTCGAACTGGAACTCATTGAAGTGGAATGGTTCACCCTCGGGGATATAGACGCCATGCCCATTGACTCTGAAAAAAGCCAGACTGCGATCCTCCTCAGTTTGGTTGTCCAAAGTGTTGATAAAATCCTGTAGACCTGCGGGACAAGGGAAGTCTATGCCATTCTTCAACTTGTTGAGCTCCTCATCTGACGCGCTGCGAAGCGAAGCATCATAGTCCAAAATGGACTGAATCTGAGTTGCTGTTAGAATGACTTGGCGAGGGCGGTAGGGGTACTCGAGATTCTGAGGTAGAGAGAGCTGGTAGGCAGTAGCCGAGAGTCGATGGAACCCAGGGATATTAATACCAGGAAGAGGCTCCTTGGAAGTAACTGAGGTCCAACTGTCCTTAGTGGTGGCACCATAGTCACCATGGAAGTTAAGGCCAGTCTTGGGACCAGAGTGATATGAAGGTCCTTGCTGCTTGCGAGAGCAGTTACGAGTCATGTCGGCAGTCGATGCAGAGGAAGAGGATGGAATAGATGGTGAGGTCAAACTGGCTGAGAGGTTGAGAGACGAAGTTAAATCTGGGGTGGAGAAGTGATGGATGGATGAAAATGGGGCGGGTTTATAATCTAAAAAATGAGGTGTAAAATTAGCATCAGAAGAAATATTGCCCAAGAAGATCTGAGGATCGTTAGGGGGCGGCTTTCCCACTCCTTTGGGGAGGTTGGCAATTTTTTCAATGCCCAAAAGTTCAAGGTATGCGGCGAGCGCATGGAGATCTGCTACTTGTTGATAAGGTAGCCAGGTCACATCTCCTGCCCTCCAGCAGATCTCAAAGATAGCATGCATGCCTGATCCGCTGTGGGATAATATTTTATCAACTGCCCATTCACCATCATTGCCAGGAATATTTGAAATTTGGGACTCCAAACGACCTGGAAACAACCAATCATCATTTGAAATATGCACCCAAAGCAATGAAGCATGAAATGAATCATGTACACCCTGCCTTTTCAAATCTGAAGGCAGCTCAATTCTGAAGGTTGAATTTCCAAAGTCCTTCGTGATTTTATAAGGCCCAATGTACTTAGGAATTAATTTCCTAGCGAGTCCTCTTGGAAAAGAGATATTTTTAGTCGAGAGATAGACCAGATCTCCTTCCTTAAAGGGTTCAATTCTCTGCTTTCGGTTAGCATCATGGGTTTGCTTCATGCGTGCTGTGAGAATGCTATCATGTGCTGCCATGATGGCTAATTTACGCTGCAATGCAAAATTTCGGATCAAAGGAAACTCATCCGAAGAAGCTGAATTCCAAATCATAGCACGAGGAAGTCAACCGGTGTTCAAGAAAAAAGGTGAATAACCTGTGCTCTCTGAGCGAGCACTATTAATTGCAAACTCAATAGCGGGTAATTTCTGAACCCAGTCTGTTTGTTTCAAATTCACACACTGACGAAGCATTTGAGTGACTGTTCGGTTTGCACGTTCAGTTGATCCATCCGTTTGAGGATGATATGCACTGGACATTCTGAGCTGAGTTCCGAGAAGATGATGCAAATGTTTCCAAAACACGCTTGTGAATAAAACATCTTGGTCACTAATTATGTTTCTAGGCAGGCCATGATGCTTATAGACTTCCTCGAACAGGAGTTCCACTAATTGCTTGGCAGTATAATTAGTTCGAGTAGGAATTAAGTGTACCATTCCAGTGAGCAAGCAAATGATGACTGTAATTGAGTCAAATGACCCGTTCCTATTGCTGGATTCAGGTAACAGTCTGACAAAATCAATTCCTATAGACTCCCAAGGCTGTCCGGGCACCGGGAGGGGATTCAATAACCCATAAGGCTTTTGATTACTCGGTTTACTATGCCAACAGGTAGAGCAAGTCTCACAATAAGCCTTGGTATCAGAAACAATGTCCTTCCACCAGACATGATCACGCAAATAATCAAGGGTTTTTGATGCTCTGAGATGCGCTAACAAGGAATGAGCCTCGGAAATGACTATTTCACGAGCACTTCTACCATCTATAATCATCTTAGGTATGCATAGAAGCTTTTTGGTACCTTCTTTTAGGTAAATTAATCCGTCAATCACTTCAAAGTTCCAGAATTCCTTTCTTTTATCAAGGATTGACTTGAAGAACAGATCTTCAGTGTATTTTTTCCGAAATTCAGACAAAATATCGATGCCCTCAGTGCTAGAGGACACAATATTCATTAAAGAATCAGGAGGCAAGCTCGGTACAGCTTCCTCCTCGAAATTGCGGCCTGTCAAGCTTTCAGGATTTGAAGTTCCCACGTCCTGTTCAAAGTCGGCAGGCATGGGTGCTACACCCGGCACGGTTAATTCCAGTATATTCCGGCCGCTCTGAGCACGAGAATCAACAGAGCTTCGTTGATTGTGAGGTGAGGTTTGTCCTTCCCCCTCTGTTGCTTGTTCTCGAGGTCTCTCAAGGACAGAATTCTTCCTCCTCACCCTCTTTGGCTCTGCATATACAGGAGCTGGTTTTGCAGCAATACACAATGATCGCCTGGGTGCAGCAATGGCGGCTTCTGTGCTGGCTAAAATTGGTAAGTCGCTGATCTCAACTTCTGCATCATCATCGACAACATCATAATAGGTAAATTCACTGTGAGAGCGGACTGTACCAGGTGCATCATTAGAATACATCTGTGATAATGCATCTGCTACAACATTTTCACTCCCAGGCATGTATACCACCTCGAAGTCAAAAGAACTAATTTTTTCGAGCCATCGTGCTTGATGACCAGACAGGTTCTTCTGATTCAAAAGGTAAGTCAGTCCTTTATGGTCCGTTATCCATTTGAATCTGACTCCTTGTAATAGGTCTTTATATCTGAGCATGGTTTCTATACCAGCTAGCATCTCAATCTCATGAACCAGATAGTTCTGCTGTGCAGGATTTAACTTAGCTGAGTAAAATGCAGCAATTTTCGCCATTTTCCAATCATTTCCTTGACTGACAAGGCCTGATATTCCAGTTGCACATCCAAATGGGTGGTGTGCCCTCCATATAACTTAAGGGCACTCGGCGATGATTATGTGTGTCTTCCACAAGGCGCTTAACCTCTTCAAATGCACGTTGTTCAGTGTAAGTCCATCTAAATGGTACAGTATCACCCATTAGATTACTTAAAACACCCATAGGAATTCATACTCCTGGCATGTCATCGGCTAGATAGCCAACTGAACCTAGGAAACCTCGAAGTAAGTCACGATTTGTTGGCGTCTTCCATGCGATTACTGAATCGACCTTTTCAGCATCCATCCGTATACCTTCGTCATCAATGATATGCCCTAATAATTTTAATTCAGGTGCGATAAATCAAAGCTTTCCTTTCGAAAGGTAAAGCTTTTCCCTTTTTAGAATATCAAGTACAGTTTTTACATGGCTGATATGGTCGTTAAGAGTATCGGAGTAAATCACAATATCATCAAGATAAATGTCCATGAAACAACCTATGTGAGCTGAAAATAGGTGGTTCATTAGCACCTGGTAAGTTGCCGGGGCATTGCAATCCCCAATCTGAATAACAAGACTAACCATATTGCCATCCGGCGTGGTTACAGTAGTCCTGTCGACATGCTCAGGCACTATACGGATTTGCTCATAGGTGCTTTTGAGGTCTAGTGCTGTTCAGAATGGTTTCTGAGCTGCTCGCCTAAGCATTCCATCCATATCAGGTAACGGGGAGGTAAGCTTATGTGTATTTTTGTTTCTTTCCCGAAGATCCACCACTGTTCGAAGTTCAGTAGGTTTACCATCCTTCTTAGGCTTTGGAATCAGCAACATGGGCACAGTGTTACTAGCTGAAGTTACCTTCCAGTGCCCAGTCTGCAAGTAAGCATCCCGTTTCTCTGCCCACTGAGCTCGAAAAGCCTCAGGGCATCATGAGGGTCGCCAAGGGTAAGTGCAATTTTCATCTATCAAAGGAATAGTATGATTAATTGCATGTAAGGGAGGTAATTCTGTCTCCTGAACATCCTTACAAAGTGGTTCCACATAGCGTCGGAGTTCCTCACGAGCGCTTTCGACCTCGTCTCCTGACATATCGACAGCTTGAACCATTAGCTTGGTATCAACACCAGCCTTTATAGGTAAGGCCATGTTACTTCCAATAATAATGCGTGCAGGATGTAGACCGACACACACCTGGTGTTGGTAAAGCCATGGAGTTCTGAGAATTAGGTCATAATTGTTAAGATTAATAATGTCAAAGGCGCGTTCTTCATTAATACCTTGATATTTGAAGTTAATGGATGCTTTAGAGTTAATCTTCGACCTTGAACCTTGCACAGCAAGTTGCAAACTAAGCGGTGATTCAAGGTTCATCTTCTTGACCTTCAACTGGTCAGCTAATGTTGACGACATAAAGTCTCCAAGCGATCCTGTGTCAATTAGGGCACATGCAGGTTGTCCATCAACCTCAACTTTAATGACAACGGGTTTGGGTAAGACTCATCGTTTGTCCTTAACAATGGCTGAATTTCTTTGAACAGCAGGATATTTATTGTGATCAACTTGAATTCCACCAAGTTCCGTGCAAGCAAAGACATCAAATTCATCCATCAATGTAGAAGGAGAGGTAGGTTCCCCCCCTCCATCTATGAGCCTATCCTGCTCATGACAATACTTGCGGTTCTCCTCATGGACCCAGTCCAAGTTAAGGATTTGATCCAGTTGATCATTCCACCAACTAACAATATCGAAATTAGGATTTTCGAGGCAATGCCGTGGAATGTGCCCACTATGACCTACAAGCCAATCAATAATCAGGATGGTATCCGTAAGTGGTGAATGTGTCACTTTGAATCGCTGATCTAAGTCAATGTCAGGGTGCAAGTCATCCGCACTTTCCGATACATAAGGTGCCCTGAACTCAAGTTTCATTTGAGCCGTAACCTCTAGAGGATCATGAATCAGAGTAAGCTGATGATGCCGAAGATTCATCCATTCCCCTGCTATTAATTCAGGGCTCTCCAGTTCACATAACTGGGCCATCTGAAGCGCATACCACCGTCCTAGCGAAAAATTATGATCCCTCAATCGAGCAATATGTACATAGACTTCGAGCCCCATAACTGCATTATATATACAATATAAATCACCTTCGCGTGTAAGTCGAAGCGCGAAGTGCCAGTATCAGTCCCGGGGGACATAGCATGGGTTTCATCCATCGGGAATGGTTGACATTGCATCAAGACTTGATGAATTCTAGGTGCGTAAACATCCTCCATAAGACCAACTTCGTGACTGGCGCTCATTTCTGTACCCAACAGGGATTCTGGTTCAGGGCTAGGGAAACGTTTTTCTCCAAAGTCAGGCCATACCCAGGAGATTATTGGTTGTGCATTCGAGTCCTCATCTGATTCAGATGATGTGATTTCTCCCCAATCTTCATTGTCTGAGTCTTGATCTGAGTCCAACAACACAATAGGACTATACGGTCATTTCCACATTGAGTATTCAACATCCCACCGATCCACCAGCTTGGAACTAGCAGTAATGTAGTGCTTGTCAATATGAACATGATACCAATTGACCAAATTGAACTTAGGATTGTCAAGGAATTCAATTGGAATATCCGTTTGAATGTCCAAGTCGGCATCCTCTATTACATAGAGTGGTGATCCATAGTCTTTGAGATGGACATAGAATCGACCCTCAGGGTCAAAGTTATCCTGGATGCAAGGATAGTAAGAATTTATGCCATCCGCTAATAATAATTCAGCTACGTCCCACGGGCATCACTCATAGGCATTCATGGAGAGTATAATTCCTTGGGCACGCGAGCTCGCCAAGGGACCCAAAGGCAATCTAAACAAACTGCAAACCATCTGCATATATCAAACTGAGGCCGTTCAAGTAGGCACTTGGGAAGAATGAAGGACAGTTCCGTCCAATCATCGTTAACAAGGTAATGCAGTTCATTGCTTCCAAATTTGATAGGAAACATACTGAACCTTTCTTTAGGTCGAGGTTTCACAATAAATAAATCCCCTGGATATGGTCCGTTTGCGTCTAAATGCTTAATGCCAACCATAGCAAAACAGTCTCCAATCGCATTTCGGGCAGCATGTACGTGGGCTCATCCCATTTTGGTACTACAGTTCTGTCAAACTCAAAGTTAATAGCACCCAACGGCATACTATCCAAAACTTCGACAGACTGGTCCGAATTATCAGCAAGCTCTACATTGAAATTAGGAATACCCGGAGGCTTCGAGCCCCGGGATTTAACTGTATGTTTATGAGGACAGTTTCGTGAGATATGGCCAAGCTCTCCACAATTGAAACACGCTCCAGATGCTAGTCTCTCAGACTTCTCTTTGTCTGAGAGTTTGGGTGTGCTCCTAGGTTCGGGCTTGACAGAATCTCTTCTGATACTGACCTAGATCTGTTAGACTTCGAGTGGTTAGACCTGAATGAGTGCAAACGCGATTCTCACGAGGATCGACCATGATGCTTGTTATGATCATATTGGTGTTTGAATGATGAACTTGGTCTGCTATCATGTGAGCGAGCATTATTGTTGTTTCTCTGATGGTGGTGACGCTGATGTTTCCTTGAAGACTCAGCGTGTTCATTCGAAAAAGATAGACCAGTGTTACTTGGCCCATTTCCTCTCCGATCCCTTCCATCTGAGATGCTCTCAGAAATTTCGATGATTTCTGCTTGTACCAAAACCTCATCCCAGGAAGATACTTCGGGTTGAGACCATCGCGCCAAAGAGCTTTCTGAATAACGGTGCATAAACCATTCCAAAGTTTGATTACCTTTTCCCTTTCAGGAATGGAACCAAGCATATTGAACATTTCTTGCAGTGAATAGGCATAACCCGTTACAGTCTTGTCATTTTGGTATGCCTTTTCCAACTTCTTACGCACTTGCATGCGATAGTTTATGGGGAAACAGAAGTTAAATAATTCACTAAAGAACTGGTCCAATGACCACTTCTCTTCATTGATTGCAACCTTCTGGGTATAAAAGGTATATGCATTATCCTTGAGGAAATGTGAAAGAATGAACACCTGATCGCATTTTTTAATACGACTCTGTTTAATATAGGCCATTCCTTCATGGACGAACCGATGGTAATCATGTAAGGTGGGTTGACCACTATAGGTGAGTGGCTTAAATGGCTTAAAATCTATAGATCTGCTATGCTTATGCTTCCGAGATCTCTTCTTAGACCTGCTGCGCTTTCTTGAACCCTTCCTTCGATGTCCAGAATTTGAATCTCCTGATGACCCAGACAACTCATCAGATGAACTGTCATCTGAAGAGTTCATTCCCGAATCTGAATTGGATTCCGACTCTGAACTGGAGCTAGATGGATCGGATGGTGAGTCAGGCTTTTTCTGATGCCATGATTTATCCAACTTAGCTGCCTTCTCCAAAGCAATTCCGAGATAACTACGGGATTGATCTGCTTAGCCGGCTTAGCTACATCCGGTAAAGCTTTCTTCTTTCGTCCCACATTGGTTTTATCCCAATTAGTGATGGTATCAGTGTTAGGGGTTTGATCCCTGCTTTGAGAAGTGTCCACATGAGGAGCACGGCCAGTTTTACCAGTGGGTAATTTGTTATTCTTGCGATTCTCTTCCTTAATGGTAGCAAGAGCGCAGCCTGTGCATTCGGATCCAACTCTGAGTGCTTAGTCCAGCTGCACCCCAGTTTCTGGGGTCAATACCTTTACCTTTGGTTCCAAGGCCCCTCTTCACGAGATTCGGAGGTATCATGTCGAACCGGTGGCTCAACGTTGAACAGCCGTTTGGTAAAATTTTCTTGGTCAGCGGGTTTCAAAGCTTTGGCCGCCTTGTCAACAGCTTTAAGCTGTTCCTCAGTTAGCTCATAGCGATTCTTACTAGCTATCACAGGTGAGGAAATAACATTCTTCTCATCAGAAGATTTCTTTGCGCCATGCTGTTGCTTGCGAGGCACAGTAGTCCATGGTGCTTCATCACCGGACTTATCAAAATCATCGGAACTTTCACTGCCCGAGGTTCCATGTGTCTTAGGAATGGATGCATCAAATTTATTAAAATTCAAATGAGGTACATTTCGAATTGTATCAGACGCCAAGCCGGTAGCTACTCGGCTGGCTTGAACAGGCGTATCCCACACAGCTGGATGCAACGTGCCAGTGGGGGTAACCGGACGCGAGGCGGCGACTTTGCTGAACAAACGACTGTCACCGCTCTCGGAAACAGGGCTACGAGCCCGAGTCTCAGGACCAATAAAGGTTGTCCTGGAAGGAGACTGGCTCAAAGAGCGGACGGGGGTGCTAACGGCTTCAGACGGAGCCATACGAGCATGCAAAGGGTACCTGGAAGTCATAGTAGATTAGTAATGAGACGTTCAAATTGGATACTTAGCAAAAAATAAGAGGGTTAAAAGTCAAGAGGGTATGTAGCTGTCGGAAGCTGGATGATCAGGTTGATCAGACCCTAGTACCAAACAACAGAGCAGCAGGAGAGTTTTTTTTTTTCAAGAGAAGCTAGAGCAAGAAGTTGCCTAGAGAGAGAAGAGAGAAGAGCGAGAGTTTTTTTTGTGAGTTGTTGTACTGTCAAAAAGATGTGACGCAAGGGGTTCTCGTGGGAGAAAGTCGACGAGAGGGCAGTTGCGGCACACAGAGGAATAAACAGACAGGGATAACGACTGTAGATTCACTGAAGGACTATTCTACGAACGGATAGCACTTATATACCAGTAGTAGATAGTCATGTGATAGATAGTCCGGGTAAACATAGGTGGTGTCATACGAAGTGGGCATAGGGCAAAGGAGCGTGTGGTGAGGCGTGGATCGGCATAGTACATATTTAGATTGGTAATAAGATGGAATGTAAAGGAGACGGAAGAGGGTTCAAAGGGAGAACATACGCGGTGCAGTTTGCGGGCGAGGGATGATCCGTGGACGTTACACAATCGAAGGACGTGGAGAAAGGTCTAGGGAACGCCAACAGCGAACATTGCCGGTGGGAACGTCGGTGTCGGGCCGTAGTTCTGAGGATGTTCGTTCTGAGGCTAAAAAAGCGTAAGAAGAGAAGATAATCAGTATCGTATTATACACAATATAAACAAAGCCACCATCACAAAGGAAAGCTGGAAAAAAAAGTAAAGTAAAAGAAAGATGACGGGAGAACTTACAAAGAAACTCTTGGCACCCTCCTTCATGCATGACGCAACAGATATCAGCAGCACCGCACTCAACGTGCATAGCTATTGAGTAAAATAGCGATGTGGGCCTGAACTCGAAGTTTGAACGTTGAAAAGGCAAGATGGTGAAGTCAAAGAACCCCTCTCTAGGGGAACACCTTCCGCCCATCCATCCTCCCAGTATATCACGACCACTGCACCATGCCCAAGCCCATCGCCGCCATCGCCGTCCAGGGACAGCCCGAAACCCCTCGCCTTGCCCGCCTCCGTCTGATATCCCAGATCTAACATCTGATATTCGAGCATCATCCCTGGCATCCTCGCCTCCTCCTAGCCTAGACCTCCAACGTTAACACCGACGTCCCAATGCTCATGAGAGACGAAGTACGAGGTGATAGTCGGAGAGGTACTTGTTGGGTGCATCAACCATGCTTCAGAATGGTTGACAGGAAGCGTATACATGTATGTCCTAGGACAGACAGTAACAAGGAAAGAGATAATAAGAAGGTAAGAGAGGGTAGCCGCAGGGGCAGTCCCTCAACGCGAAGAAAGGAAAGGGAATTCAGAGGAAGGAAGATTCTCATAGGCGTCGAGCTACTAGGCCTATCAAGCCAAATCCGAAAGACCCTAAGTATTGCAGGGCACAGGCAGATGAAGTCGTTGCGATGACAGTTGTTCAGCGGCTCCTCACTCAAGGCGCCAAAAAAGCTTATGAGCCCAGAATGCAGAATGGTTCGTGGTGCAGGCTGCACATGCAAACGCAAGATGGTTGTCGACAACACAACCATCACGGAGCGTCACGTAAGTCACAGACCCTCGTGTCCCCGCCTCCTGCGTAATTGGCCATCTCCTCCCCTCCCTCCTGCTGATCCCGCTCATGTTCTTCGTACACGCATGCCACGCCACTTCCACTGTAATTCTGTCCCTTCAGATATTGAAGTGAAAGGGTACACAGGGCCTGAGACGGTCGGAAACCTCGAGATCTCAAATTCCGAAAATCTGGACGTCAAGATTTGAAAGTTGGATAGGACAGTATAAGTACGACGGCCGTGTAATGAATCTGACGGCAGCGATACTGGGACGAAAAAAAGGGCAGTGGGTATATGATGAAGGTCGGCCGGCGGATAAGTGGGGGTCCAGGGATGGGGTTGTGAAAAGTCCGTTTGCGTTAGGCGTAGGAGAAAAGATGGCCAGCGCGTGACTCTTGAACCTCGGAGAACAGGAAACACGATCTTGGGTGTATTGGGCTTACTACTGACATTGATACCCATTTTTGGCTTGAACGACATTCCTAATATGACAAAAAGGTATCAGTATCACGCCGAACAGTGTTGTCTTGACCCGTCAAGGTCGGTCAAGAGAAGTCGTCAAGTCAAAGGGTCTGTCAAACTTTGACGGGTCAGTCAACAATCGTTGACGGGTCAATGTCACATGTTCAATTAGAAGATTAGATTAGGTGTACCATAGTTATTTCTACGTCGCGGCTCATGTCTTGCACAAACCGACCTTCGATGGATAGAAAAAAAAATGCCTTGTCTTCGTCTGAGCTTTTTCCTCCCCACTCCAACGTGCTCCGCATCCTGTGCCATCAAGTATGCCACCCAAATCGCCACTATGGGAGCATTTCATTGGCAACAAAACAAAGTACAAGACTGACCAGTCTCATCCTAATGCTTGGTGCAAGTATTGCGTCCGCGTACATGTCCTCAAATTACAAGTGCTTGATAAGGAAGCAATTCTTCGTGGTCAGCGTAGCTCTGTCCGCCAGGAACTTGACTTGGTGAAGGAAGGTCCGTAACAAATGTGCTCCCAACTGTCCAAAGAGTATTGATATTGCACTTGAACAAGGTACGGCTCTTCTTGGAGTCAATCCATGCGTAGGAAAACTTGCTCCGATGAAGAAGCATCTTTTCCGGGAGTGTCCTAACATCACAGAGGAGGTCAAGAGGAAGGCCAAGCGTGATCAAGATGAGTACGAAGCAGCCCAGGCCACCGGCAAGTCAAAGTCACCATCCGTCACGCCAGCATCAAGTTTCTCGGAAGCTCGTCTTCCTGAAGGGCCAAAGAGGAGGAGTGGAGAGCAGGTTGACTTTGAACGTGATGTATGTGAATGGTTCGTTGCATGTTCAATCCCGTGGAATGCTGCCAACAATCCACAAACGCGCTTGTTTTCTGGCAAGTGGTTTCCAAAGAATGTCGCTGTCCCTGATCGGCGCATCCTGAGTGGCCGTGTTCTGGATGCACACGTCAAGACTGTCGAGGATCGCGTCGAAGTGAAAGTGAGGGGTAAATTTGCGACTGGCCAGTGTGATGGATGGAAAAACGTGGCGAAAACAAATGTTATTACTACAGTAATGACCGTTGAAAATGAGGTGAGCGGTCTCCACTGTGTATTCTTAATTAAAATCGTTAACTCATCTTCACAGCCCTACCTAATCAAAACCCATGACATGACCGGCGAGCCAAAGACTGGCGACCGTCTTTTGGAACTAGTCCTGGAGGACATTGACTTCATGAAGGATCGGTATGGCGTCGAGGTGATCGCGTGGTGCACTGATGATGGGCCTGATGGGAAGAAAATGCGGCGACTTTTGCGACAGAAGTTCGATTGGATCTTTGTTCTCGTCTGCTGGGCACACCAAATCAATTTGGTCGTCGGGGATTTCCTAGGACTTGGTCTTTCATATCTGACTAGCGTGAAGAAGGCATTAGCAGTCATCGTTTGGTTTAACGGGCATGGCGCAGCACTGGCTTTGCTAAATGACGAGCAGTGTTATACATATGGAGATTGGTGGGCGCTCATCTTGCCAGTTATTACCCGTTGGACCGCCCACTACCTGTCAATATCACGACTCCTGAAGGTGAAGACAGCAGTACGCTCCTGCTCCATACGCCATGAGACAACATTGTTGGAATGTGCAGGACGAAAAGCTGAGTTGAAGGAAGCAGCAAGGCAAGTTTTGGCCACGGTGTCGGACAATCAGTTCTGGGACGACCTCGTAATGTGAGCTCCAATGAATTTATATGCTTCTGAATAGTTAAATACTCAATCCTTTGCACATTAGCATTCAGTCAATTCTTGAACCGCTTGCAATTGCGGCCAACATCACCCAGGCATCACATACTCGCCTCGACCACATTCTCATCACACTAGCAAATCTCTTTCGCATCTACACTAGCGCCAAAATCGACAATCAGTCGCGTGAGGGTATCCTTAAGAGCCTTGAGAAGCGCTGGGCAAAAGCAGATCAGGATATTTTTATTCTTGCAGTCTTTTTCAACCCTTACATTCGCCACGAGATCTTCAGTCAATCTGCACTCCCTGAACGTGATATGCTCAACATTGTCAAGCATGTCTTTGAGCGCGTCTATAATCAGAAGTCGGATATTTACCTAATGACCGCATTTACAGATTACTGGAGGAAGAAAAACGAGTTCGTATTTGATGAGGCAGAGCTAGAAGAAGTGGCGCAGATGTTTTCGGATTCGGTAAGTCATCTTTATTGTCGTGGTGACAAAATCTTACCTCTCATGAAGAATCTCCCACTGGACCTCGTATTCCTATGGCGGCGCATAGACACTCAAAAAGATGATGAACCTCCCGCTGGCCGTAATTGCCTGACAAAGCTTGCCATACGAATTCTGAGCATCATCGCGAATTCAGCTGGCTGTGAAAGATCGTTCAGCATATTTGGTAACATCCACACAAAGAGACGGAATAAATTAGACATGAAGACCGTCCACAAAACCGGGATTCTCAAAACTGACATTACAAGACGCCATGCAGCAGCCGGATTGCTTCCAACACGAAAGAAGCGCAAGTTTGGAGAGCTGGACGTGACGGAAACATCCAGCACTCCTGAGATAGAGGAATCCCCGGCCGTCTTCTTAGATTCCATTGTAAGTGAGGCAGCCAGTGCTCGTTCAGAAGAGGACGAAGAAGAGGATGACCTACCAGCAAGTGTAATGCCACAAAGCGGTCCCCACCTCGCCCAGCATGTTCTCCGCCCAGCCACGTCCATTACTTGTCCACCCCAACCAACCCAGCAGCAGCCACGCCGACGTCGACAAATACCCCTTAAGGAGCTCTTTGACTATCCAGCCAACGGAGACACAGTGGCGACAACGCGTTTTGAGTTTTATTGGAAAGCAGGTATTCAGAATCTGGAGGCTGAGCTGGCTGCGTATGACACCAGCAATGAAGAGGAGATGATGGTAACGGACCAAGATGTGGAGATGGATGATGGCACGACCTCGTGAGACTGCTTTCATGTGTAGTGGCAGCTGTTTTTTGACAATTTAAGCTCATAAATCTCTTATATTTGTCTCTGAATTATAATCTATGCATTTGAACTGCAGATTTGGTCTATATATTGGTTAGTTCAATCGACTGACTCGAGAGAAGAGGACGGAGGAAGGCCCGGTGGAGTGCTATAACCGGATACCGGTATCCCACGAAATGCCCTTGACCCCGTCTGTCAACAAGGTTGACTTGACGGGCTTCTTTGACTGGACCACTTGACGGACGGGTCTTGACCCCCGTCTATGACAACACTGACGCCGAATAGTTCAAGTCGCAGAAAGAGCGTCACCTGTAGACCTCTTCTAGTTTTTCCTCAAACGCGCCCACTCCTTCATGCTCCTAAAACCCTAACCACAACGCGACTCAGCAGTGCACCGGCACCAACACCAACGTCAATGACAACACCAACACCAACGACACCACCGAGTCTGATAGGCGCGGGCGTAACAGATACAGGAGGCAAGAGCGTGACGAACTCGAACTCGTCCCAATTCCAGGCTCACACCCCGTCTCCTTCCTTCCCTAGCGTCCTGGCCGGAGTAGCCGACTGACACCATCACCACCATCACCACCACGGACACCATCTCCACCAGCACCAACCCCTTCACACTTGACTCGCGTACGAACTAATTCCAATGCCAGAAAGTGCAGTCGTCGACCGTGATAAATGCTTGCTACGATAGAGTAACTGCGATGGGCGGAAATACAGCTGCTAGCAGGGACACTGCGTATGGAGGGATCGAAGGAAGACATAGCCTAAGGTTGGAGTAGGGTAAAGGATAGAGGGAGGGCCAACGATGGGGGATTCTGTCTGGGGACCAAGGGACATGGGATGTGGCTTGTCGGAAGGTATGAGGACGTGGGTGTGTGAACACTGGGACGTGACGTGGTTGTGCAAAGGCCGCTTGAGGTAGACGTAGGAGGAACAGGGGCAGAGCAAGAAGCTCAGATGCTGAAACTGGAAGCTTGGAGTATGAAGAGCGGCTGTGGAAGGAAGCGCGGTATTGGGTCTGTAGGGCTAATCATCTTTCTTCGGCTTTAGAGGCTCTGCTGTAATGAAGGGAAGGAAATAGGAGGAGTGTCAATTTTATGCAACATCATAGAGTAGAAACGAGAAAAGGCGAGGGAAGGAAAGGACAGAATGGGAAAGAAAACGAGAAGGGAGCAAAGAAGAAAAAAAGACAGGCAAAACCCACAATAGTCTCAGTCTTAGAGTACGTCTGCCCAATGAAGTGAACTTGCTCACGCTCACACTCCCAATGCCAATGCGACTCAGCAACGGCACCACTTAGGCTGGTGAAGGCAGGCGCGGCTACGACGCGGAGCCTGGATCTTGAATTGAACTTGGGCTTGAGCTTGAAACTCGAACATCTGAACTGGAACGTTTGAACATCTGAACCCGAACTTCATCCGCATTGTCAACGAGCGAGTCGAAAGATCCACCTAATGATGTTCATACTCCCCAACTCCTGACGCCAACCTCCACGACATCCTCGCCTTCCCTAATCTCCCCGCCCTCCTCTCGCCCTCCTCAGACCTCCATGCCGAACCAAGGGTCAGCCATCAACGCATCACCAGCTTATATTCCATCCTCACCCTGTTCACCCCCTCACCCCTCCTTCAGTCGTGGGATAGTCGCAGGAACAGCAGCCCACCCCACCTCGACTGCTCGCCTGCTCACCTACTAATACTATCCCAGCATCCAAGCACAAACACGCGTATGGGCACTCTGCTGCAGACGTTCACATTCCTCCTCGGCCCATCGCCATCCACTCTCATTGAGAGGTGCAGTTCCTTCGTGTTCATAACGTTATCCGCCGACCAAGCTGAATGGATCGGAAAGGAAGAGCACGGTTGGCGTAGTGGGCATATACATAGAGGCTGAAGCTGAGAACAGTGATGGAGGAAGGACGATGCGAGTCCCGGGTGCACCGCGGAACCACGCTCGGAGTGAGGTGGAGAGTAAGAGCAAGAAGAGTTGGAGCTGGTAATTGGGAAGGGAAGGGAAAGGAATGTGAGGGGCCAACGTGAACATGAATCTGGTGGGCGGTGTGGGTGACGAAGGAGACAGAGCTTCCAGTGATGGAGATGGATGGATGTAAGGCGAAGCGGCGTTCGTTTGGAGTACACAGTGTCGACTGGGTATGGATATGGCGGAAGTGGTGATCATGGTACTGGCACGGAGTAGTACGCTGAAGCATGAGGGCGAGGGCAGCTACCCCAGCTGCTGAAGTAGCCCGCACGCGTACGGGTCTTGGTAGCAAGCCTCGTCGCCCTGGCTCTCTTCATTACAAAAGAGCGGGGCTGATGGTACCACAGCCGATGCAATTGAGATCGCTGGGAGAGTTGGGCCGGTTACGGGGTGCCGTTGAAGAGGGGGCGACTTCGGTCGAGGAAGAAGGAAGGGAAACGACAGAGGAGCCGGAGAGTCGGTATCAGGACTTCCTTCATCCTACGTTGGAGTAGGCTGTTCTTATTTATATATCAAGCTGAGCCTTTGTCGGAATGGGATGATGATACGTAGGTTGTAAGAGGATGGCGCTGGTATCACGGAGTATTGGTCGCAGGTCGAGCAGTTGAAAGAACTGAGAGAGTCGAATATCTGACGGGGAAAAGGCGGGACGGGATGCCGCGGGAGAGACTTGAGCTTATGTAAGGTTCCCCAATGTGACCTTCAAGTTTTTTATCTGCTACTACTCGCCTACGTTACTGTCGACGGCCATACTCTTTCGTCGTACGATATCCCACAGATAGCATGACAATATTGAATCCAAGTCAAAGCACCCCACATCATGCGGCGTACGAATCGACCCAGTTTTAGTCTGGTTGGATGAACGACCAATTATCGGGCCAGGTCGCGTTCATCAGGCTCTGAGCAGGGCTTATGAACCTTTGAACTGCTCCAGGTTCGTTTATCTGTTCTGTGCCCTTTAGTTTTCGAGTGATGTGCTTTTGGTTAAAACCACTCAGAGCAGGAATGCGCTTTGGAGCTTGGACAACAAGCCGTAGATGGTCCAATCTCCAACACGCTCGCACCGGGTACATGGGATATGGAAACGGGTCCTGGTCCGCCCTCACGTCATCTTCCTTCCTCAGCGAAACCGGCCTCTCTCTCATTAGCACCCCAGTGCCCGCCCTTCGTTTCGGCCGTGACATCCGCCATCGATGCCACCTCTCTGATCGTGAAGAGAGTCTGGACGATGTCACTCAAAGCCCAACGCCGAATTTCTATAGGACGAGCTGAAGATTTTGACGATACATACAAAGATGTTCAAGAAAAAGAGGATTATCAGGATAACCACGGATGAAAATAGGATTATTAACCACCGCGTACCACTCTCCCCACTTGCGATACACCGCCCTCCAGTATGCCTCCAAGCACTATCACCGTTATCATCAACAACATCTATACCCCTCTCGAAATCAGATTCGCGTCCCAGGCTCCTCGCTTGCTCCCCTTCCAACCCACAACTCCAGCTCATCTTTCTTCTCCATGTGGAGAGGCCGCCATCCTTCCTCGCTTCTATCAGCTTCAAGCTTCACATGCACGCGCCACGCTCTGGCGTCCTCCCTCAGCTCTACCCCAAACCAACTAGATCCCCACGTTCTCAGCCAGACATTCTCACGAATCGTATTCTCCACCAAGCAACGTCCCCTCATCCCTCCATCCCCACGTCCCAATGTCCCCAGACTGCTTACACCCACCTTCAGCCCCTCCACAATGCAGCGACGCTGCTGGCAGCTGCATGCAGCCCATGTATGTGTATGTTGGAATTGGAATTAGAGCTGGTCTGTAGGCGAGTCGAGTTTGGATGGACGGATGGGTAGGTGGATTGGTGGTGGTGGTGGTGGTGTCAACGGGCTGCTGCTGCCAAGAGTACGCTAAAGCTGCAGGAGACGTGGTGGGAGCTGGTATTTGATAAGCAGGTGGATCTGCAGCAGGTTGGCGATGATGCCGGTCGGCGATGCGGTGCTATGGCGCTGCGTTGGCGTTGAGGCCTGAGGCATGCTGGTTGCCCTTGCTTCGGCTAGGAAGTCTAAGGGAGGAGGGGAGGTCGGTGTCAGGAGTCAGGAGTTAGGAGTTGGGAGTCAGGACGCCGACGCATCACTGCTTGCCCTGATACCTTTGGCAGGCCAAGTTCCTCGGACTCGATAATGAGAAAAGGTGATATTCTCGGACGTGTTCGGCGAGGCGAGGGGACTGGATTATGGTCGCGAGGAACTGGGTCTGCATCCTGTTCGTCGTTGTGGAGTAGAGATTCTTTTCTGATATGTAGCCAAGTGTTTTGTTAGTCAGACACAGAGCGCAGAGAGTTTGTTTATCAGAGATGTAGCTTAGCTGACGATGGCTTCCAGGAGTTCGAATAGAAGGTCCGGCATGGTGTA
Organism: Gymnopilus junonius; assembly: GCA_015501075.1. Taxonomy (NCBI): domain Eukaryota; kingdom Fungi; phylum Basidiomycota; class Agaricomycetes; order Agaricales; family Galerinaceae; genus Gymnopilus; species Gymnopilus junonius. The sequence continues at coordinate 53,299 of JADNYJ010000176.1, forward strand.
AGATCTAAGCTATGCGGTATCACATCAGCTATGGTAAGTTGACGCTCAGTGAGATGAAGACGTACGGGAAGGTGTGGCTAATGGATAGTGGTAATGAAATGACCTCAATGCGAATATTCAAATGTCGGAGAATTCATCTGGACTTTATAATAAGGAAGGCATTGGCTGGGTCAGGATAAGGAAGCAGCTCGGATTTTAAGCACAAACAATAGACCAAGGTGTATAATAAAAGTATACTGAGTTCTGTTACTCTCAACAGGTCTCCAATGATCCGCAGCTCTGCGGCTGAAGGGCCTTTAAAATTCACAATGAAAGGAACGTTCAGCTGAATGGCTTCCATGCATGCCCATGGCCCATGGCCCTGAACTCGATGCTCCACCGCCTTCCAATCGTGGCCCACTTGAAATACTTATTGTTCCGAATTCTTTTTGAAAGTGACCCCGGAATAACACCTCACTCATCCACTCGCATATCTCCAGTCGATCGGACTCACATGTTTACTTGTACGCTTTAGACTTTTCAACTTGTGCTTGAAGCGACTTGGAGTCTTCTAGAAATGTCTAGACGTATCCCTATCCCAAAGAAATTTTGCCAAGGGTGGCACGTGTGTTCAGGGTTCATGATTTAAGTATCGAATAATCATGGAAAAATATTGCCCATGGGATGTGAACAAACCTGAAATCTATGAGGAAGGAAGTAAGTAACCATTGATGTTGATTTGGACAGAGTTATGAACGATGCACAACCTCTCCCGAGTGCGTATTCTCCTTTTGGTCGCGTCTGTCATGATTGCCGTCTGCGTGGTCTTTTCCTTCATGCGACCCTTTTGGACCAAGCCAGCTTGACGGACTCTGCATGGATCACAACGTTTGAATTTCCCGCTTGCAAACCTTTTACAGCCTGGTTTACTACATTTGATTGGCGGGGAGTTTTCGTCCATGTTGTCGTATAGATTTACTTTTTTTAAACTGGTACTCTTTGTTTCAACAACCAACAAGGTCACGTGTGCATGATTTGTAAGAATTACCCTTTAAGGAAATGTGAGACGGGGGGAGAGCTGGGCCAGCTAATTTTTCTTGACTCTCAGCAATGTCTCTACAGCCCATTCCTACGTATCTTCTCTATCCTCGGCTAACACATTGAGTGCAGCTTTCAGGTTTTACACTGATGCCATAGTATTTGATACAATTGTAAATTTGTAATTCATCGTAATTCAATGGTACGTTTCTCAAATTACATTGTTTTTCACTTCCTTTCATTTTTGTCCCACTCTAACTCCTTCCAAAATTCAGGGCAATACTCTCATCGACTCTATCACCATTATCAAAGTAGTTTGACCTAAAGCATGGGCATAGAGCAGGATCCCGACAACGGCATCACTCAACCTATCCCAATTCATCGACCGCGAGATTGAACACGAGGTCAGGTAGTTTGAAGACCACAGTTCTTGTTCGAGTCCGACTACGACCACGTTTATTATGAGCGTATCGTCCCTCCCCGCTGAAACCTTTCTGTTTGCAGTACAATTTCCGGGTTCCTCTATCGACCCCGCCAGCTCTCACCAACGCCTGCTCTCACATCTGGTACCTCAGCTCCTCTCTTGCGAGCATCCTCGCTTATGGTACTCGATGCGGGTGGTCCTTCCTTCCTTCGAGTACCTATGGTCACCTTGGCCGTATGTCCATGCGTATAGTTTTCCGAGATGATTGGGGGTGACGAAGCAGTTAAGGATGTGATGGAGGCAACTGAGAAGGGTCAGGGTGGCGCTCGGAAACATGAACCTGAGGCGTAGGAACTCGAAAATGGGGAGTGCGGATCACTCAATTTTCTATCGGTATCCTGCGCGGTTTGTGTAAAATAAACGACTCTATTCCTTCTGGGCGGTATGCTCTTATGATTTCTGGTCTTAAGACTTAGGGTATGCCTTGTCTTCTCTATTATGATTCATATCTCAAATGTTCTTTAATAGCTTACAGCTGTATGAAACGTATAGGCATCACTCCACCTCTTGTGAAAATCACCGATAAACATCTCAAAACTGGCACACCTTCTATCTCGCTGCGTGGTGTTTGAAAGTTCCTCCTGAAATATACAAACTGGTGTGGTAGGGGCGCCCCTGTCATTGCGGCATGCATCAGCCACGCCGAATGTTTGTAAGTCGGCAACATGGATGAGGTTAAACATGAGCAAGAGAATGATCATCCCTTGAAGTTCAGCGTTGATTTGGTGATACAGGTTAACGCGGGATCCCCACTCTTCTTCCACTCTGTCTTATTCAATGTCTCGCTATCCCCTACGCCTCCAATAGACCTCTCGATGTTCGTATATTCAACACTCAGGGCTCAGTTCCATGATTTGCTTCTGCAGATTTCATCACCATAATGATGTGCCCTCCGACAATTTGCTTCCTACTTCAACTTGATCTGTTTGAGATCGAAGATCGGTAAAGATGTGCTCTGTTACTCTGGCACCTTTTCTGTACGCCGGAAGTTCTTTCCTATGTACCATTCTGGGCGCTCTGGATGTATCCTTCTTTTCAAAACTTTCCTTGACCCCTGCGGACCTGCCCTGCGGATTTTGATGTGGGTTTTCTATTCACGCACTTTCGCCTCTCCATTTGATTAAAATGACTGTTTCTCTTTGCTCTACATACATTATACCGAAGAGGAAATGGACAGCTCTTTAATACCTGCATACTATTTGTCCCCTGTCGTATTACAGGCCTTTCTCATGATACCCACTTCTTCACGGGTTAGAGTTTGTGCATTTGAACCCCAGGTGAGAGCGCAACATCAGTCTTGGACGTGAATATTAGGCCGAGCTCGAGCTGGAGGGTGCGATGGTGAATATTGCAGAGACCCTACACCTGCAGCTATGGACAGTTCCATGTCATCCACCAGAGCCGGACAGAAGATACGTTCGACTTCATCACCACCCCCCACGTCCTCGCCCTCAACCCTCTCATCGACCATCGACATCATCACCGTTAGTTCATCAACACAGGAGGATAAAATAGAGGATGCACTTCGAGAATGACATGAAATCTGGATATCAAGGTCTGTGGCTGACAACGAGCAGTACACAGCAAAGTAAAGTTCAGAGGCATCTTTATCCATCATGTATTCTTTAAAGCTCAAAGTGCGCCGTCGAACGCGGTCCAAGTCCAAGAGGGTCACTCATCCTCATCCAATACCAATGACTGCCATCAATCCAAGTCTGACTCGAATCATGAGTATGCGTTGGCGTGGCTTGATCTGGTGGTGGAGCCGAAGGTCTCTGTCAATGCACGCTGCCTGTGAGAGTTTGTGCGAAATGGGCGTGGCTGTTTGACGAGTGACGGAGGCGGTCATAGATGGCTTAGCAAAGTCAGCGTCAAGTTGCCGTGCACTGACCTTTGAAGCCAGTCCACTGGGTTGTTCTCCTGCAGCTTTCGACTCAGTTTCTGTGACTCATTTCGTTATCTTTTAGCTGCTCTCAACCTTTCCATGTTGTTAAGTTTCTCCCTTGACGATCAGCCTGTTTGATTCTATTTCTTATCTCTTATCGCTTCAAACCATTTGTTTCTCTTCAATTTAAGCACCTCTGCTTTCCCAGCCAAAGTAAATATCAGATACATACAACCATTTATTCAACATAACTTGTTTCTGGAGTCTAATACTTAACGCTCAATTCCAGCACTTCAGCACGTAACGATAGAATCTGGTGGTGTAGACGGATTATATTCTCATGGAAAGCCAACGACTTGTCTTATTATGTAAGTACTTGTGCCCCAAATTACCCATGGTGCTTTGACGATTCCGCAGCCTTTGCAGCTTTAGCAGCTTTCTTGGCGTCCTTGTTGGCTTTGCGATTGGCTTTGTGTGCTGCGGCGTTACCAGCCAATTCATGTGCTTTCGCCTGACCACTCATATGTGCCTCCGCTACCTTCCTTTTCAATGCCTCCGCCTCCGCCTTACGCTTCTCCTCTCTCGCCTTGTCCGTCGCTATTTTCGCCGCCTTGCTTTGAGCCTGTCTCTCGTCATGCTTTCTCTTCGCCTCTGGGTCGTTTTCTAGATGTTCCTTGTGATGCTGGACCGCTTGCTCATATTCTTTTGGAAGGTTGAGAGTGTAAATGTGATGTTTGCGACCTGTCTTCTCAGGATTGCCATACTTGCTAAGAATATCCTCGTTCGCTGGATTTCTGAAAGCAACAGTGATGTGCATTTTTGGATCAGCTGAGCCCTCGATATGAGCAAGGTTGTGAATGTCAGCGAAGTGGGCGCCATGTTTATCCATCTCGGCTGCAACAGTGTTCTTGTGGAAATCTTCGACTACTTGTCTGTCGTGACCCTCGAGGCCCAAGACCTTTATGTGTTTCGTAGCTTTAGATACAAAAGAGACTTTATGGTAATTGGGGTGATTATCGCGAAGTTCAAGGTCGACATCGCTAATGTCCGAGATCTCATCAGAGGTCAGGTGGAAAGTGCGAAACTCACATACCTTGTCGTATCGCGCCTTATGGGAACAACAAGGGCAGATGCCACGCCAAGAGTGATAGAAGCGAATGTGAAAAGTTTGGAGAAACGCATAATGAGGTGAGGGTGGCGAAGACTTGTTCAGACAGATTTACAGTGTCCAGCACTGAGGTGTATTGAGCGCAGCTGAAATTCGTCCTTTCTGTTATCAACATTTATACAGTTGGTCGGTTAGACAGTTTGGACTGAGAAGATCTCCATGTTTCAAGGAGACCTTGTGGGCAATGGGCGGTGACATTTTCTGATACTCTCTTGGACCCCCAGATACGTCGAACATGAGCCATCTTTCCGGCCAGTCATATATTTTCGCAGGAAAGCGAGCGATTTGATTGGTCCATGACCTGTTGTGGGTCCCGGTCAATGTGTGGGTCTGTGATAGTATCGGTCATGAGACAACCCTCTCAGTCTTTTTGCGTGGCTTAGAGCGTGTGTACGCTGCTTCTAGTGCAACATTGTGTGAATTTTGCTACTGTATTCGAGTTCATGTGTGTGTATAGGGACTAGTCCGGCTGTCATACGTTACGGTATGACAGCCGGACTAGTCCCTATACACACACGTATGATACGTATACACCATCCTTCTTATCTTCAATGCCTCTAAACTCACCTTTTTCGCCTTAACTGAAATATTTTTGCAGCCAGCACGGGTACACTTCAATGGTTTCCAAGTTATTTAACTTCCTAGGTCTTGCAAAATTCAAGCGAAGTGGTCCGGTAGGGCTTTTCGTTGTTTAAGAGCGCTCAAGTTATAAGCGGTGGAAGTTAGATGACATCACGTCACATCACATCGGTGAAAGTTCTGATCAAGGCGGTGCGAATGATCTGACAAACATTGGTTTAAAACAACTCACCAGAACCTTTCGTCCAACATCGACATCATCGGAGGCAGGCCTACTATCTAAAACTCACTATGTCTATCTTTCCTGAAGAACCGCTTGACTCCCCCTTAGGATACTTCCCAGGCCGACTGAATCGAACCCTCAATAACGGACGCTGGACCATCTTGCGCAAACTAGGATGGGGCTCCCGTTCGTCCTGTTGGCTGGCAGTAGATCCTAAGGACCCTGAAGGTATCGAAGCGATCAAGATTTATACCGTGGCTGCATCTGAGGAGCCTCGGTCCACAAATGAGCGCGATATCCTGCAGAAGATGGGAGACTTGCGTGGTCTCTCGGATGTTCCTATACAAATGGGTAGTTTCTATGAAGAAAGCGGATCAGGGCGCCACTTATGCCTCGTTCTCCACTGTCTTGGGCCTAGTATTGTGTCACTCCTAGAAAACGACTCACCTCAGGGAAAATATCTACCACTTCACGCCGTTAAGCAAGTCGTTGCGGAGGTAGCGGGAAGTCTATGTGCTTTGCATGAGAATGGCATTATTCATGGAGGTACGTCGACCGCGCTGCTTTCTAAGTAAATATTAATTAACCGCTCTCTCAGCTGTTACCCCCCAAAACATCCTCTTACCATCGTTGCAGCAAGGCCACGCGATTCAAGAGTTCTTATCACAGAACCCTTCGATTCCTGGCGAAGACGTGACGGATAGCGAAGGAAAAACGTACCACATCACTAGATCGCAACCTTTAAATACCTTTCACCTCACGCGTGAAAGTACCGCTACCGACTTTGCTAGCGTCGGCTTTTACCTGAGTAACTTCTCACATGGTAAACGAATTCCCCTGAATGATGTGTTAGAACGACAGCTGACTTGCAAGGACATCAGCACGGATTCAATCAGAAAATGTCCCACTCGACCCATCATCGACTTTCTTACCTCCAGAAGCCTCAATTGAAGGAGCGAAGATCGATACGAAGGCAGATATTTGGATGCTGGGTTGCACTGTACGTATTTTCTCTCTTCTTCGATGTGCCTTCGCCTGATTATTACTGCAGATCTATACTTTAGTTATTGGTCGTCCTCCGTTCGACGACTCTCCGGGACCATTAACTCGAGAGAAGGTAGAGGAGGTCACCGCTAACATCAAGACCGCGATCTCAGCGACGAAGGCGATGTCACCGCAAGACGCCAAAAAGACGACTTCGGTAATTAAAGTGTGCATGAAGTTCAATCCTGCCGAACGTCCTTCAGCAGATCACTTGCTTGGGTTCAGATGGGTAAGAGAAGGTTCGATGTGCTCTTGCGGGTGGTGTTTGGCCAAGGCGTAAGGACGGCGCAGGTTTTTATAATAAAGCTTTCTTTGCGATCCTGAGTCTTGATAGATATACTTATAAAGCAAGTAACGCGGTTTTATTTATGTATTACTTCAAGTGTTTACGTCCAAAAGAGGGTCATATGCTATGCGGCCTGAAAAGATGTGTGAGAAGGTTCAGTTCGAAATGGGGGAAAGTAAGAAAAGCCAAATGTATATAATCATCTTATTCCAGTACTAGCAACGCATAATGATGGAATAGATCTGATCTGAAGCGTAGTAGGTTAGGGTACATGCCAATTCATCATCGCGTGCTCACAAGAGAAGAAGAATGCTGAAGAAAAAAACATGAGCAAAGACTAGGACAGGCAAGGTAATCGAGATGCCTGTCTCTCGACCTAAACCTCCTAGTCGAGCCATATCCAACGTTCTCTGTCCCACCATCATTCCTCAGCATGCTTATCTCCATCATCACATCGCCACATCCTCAGGCCATTCGTCATAAATTTCAACATAGTCTTGCTGTTGACGCTCTTTATGCTGTTGACGCCGCTGATGCTCGTTCCAGAGGCTCTACAGTAATCAAGAACAAAAAGAATGTCAGTATGAAAAATGGGATGAATGAAGTAAAGAAACGGACCTACAAAACGAGGTGGAAACTGCGTCAAGAAGCAGTCTTTGAGGCTAGCGCACCACCGAATGCTCTCAACTACACGGTATGGCAAGACCACGTTCATCAAGAGCCTTGTTCAAAGCTCAATAAGCCCAAGCTAAATTGATCGACACATTCAAAGAGAGTCATTGGTTCAAGCCGCCCAAGTCAAAGCGGGTGTGGGTTAAGGTGAGTCGGTTTCAACGTTGATGTGATAGCGACGTTGAGGATCACAACGCGCAGGCTGTTCCTGATCGTGTGAGGCGGAGGTCGCTTCCGGTGTAGGTGGATATAGAGACATAGGGCGCGGCATAGACGACAAAGTCGAGGAAAACCGCGCCATCATTTCTCCTGACAAACTCCCCCGCTCCGCGGCTGCTTAGGGTCAACTCAAAAGACAGGCTGGCAAGGCATAAGTCTAGCCTACGCACACCAGAAATCACAGTGCATATTTCTGGCAGTATAAACACCTGGACGCTTTTAGGGAAGCGACGAGCGAGAAGTATGCTCTGGTGAGCAAATTAAAACTTGAAGCTTGAAGTCAGATGTTGAAATTTAAGGACGCCCAAGAGTAAGGCACGTCATCTGGAGTCAGACTGCCAAGGATTACTAGCCCTGCTAGGCTTCAGGCCCTCCATGGAGATGAATATAGGCGGAAACATTAAAAATGCATATCGGCAACCTCAGTGGGACAAGGCAGTTCATAAATCGAAGCTGGAAGAGAATTAAAGCCTGCAGAATCCATGCATAAATGTAAGTTGGATGAGGAGTTGCAAAGGTCAGAGGTGGTGAAAGCTGCATTGGAATTTGGGAATTTGACTGTGATAGCATGAGAAAGATTTGGAAGTTCGAGCATGACGAACCATGAGAGAGGAAAGATAGAAACAGCGCCAGTTGCTATAGGAGAAATGGTAGAGCAGGCTAATGGTAAGCATAATGAGCTCTCGAAATATGTATAAAAAAAGAGCTTGTGGGCGATAGACGATATTTCACTGGAAGTTATACATGAAGCTAAGTGCGCAATCCAGGTGGTCAGATGAGCACAAATAGGGATTTAAAACCACTAAAATCATCGTTCTTGGCAGAATTGACTAATATATCGTCTATCACGACTTGATCTCTGCGACAAGTGCGTAGAAGGGAAAACTGTCGAGACATGAAAAATATGAAGCGAAAAAAAAACCATGTCTCCAATCGGCGTGAATCTCATAGACGGATTGAGCAAACACGTTTAGCAGGCTGGGAGGACGAGATGGGATCAAGAGATCCTCGATAGTAGAAAATCTTGGAGTAAGAGTAATGAATACGAAAGGGAAATAACCAGATAAGAAGGGATCAAAGTAATAAAGGAGGAAGTAAATGTCCTGAAGCCTTCAATTTAAAGGTGACATGCAAGCTTATGATAAGAAAGAAATCCAGAAGATCCACTCCAGTACCCGTCATCAAAAGCGACCAAAGACGATAACTGAACAAACACAAATAAATCCAATGAAGAATAAGGGTGCCTTAGAACGTCGTCCGGAGTCAGACCGCCAAGAACTGCCCGCCTGCACGGCGATATATACAGAAAAGTTGGAACGTTCTCCTAGCAACCTCAGCAAAGACAAGAGAGATAACAGTTGATTTAGGAAGTGTCAGAATCAAAACAGAGAGCGCAGGAGCTATGCATAGATGCCAGTTGCAGGTGTGGAGAGGATAGCTGATGGGAGAGCGGGAGAGAGCGGGAGCTGACCCTAACCCTAAGGTGCTAGTCGATCATCTACCTGGAGAACATGTACAAGGGCTGCTGGAGGTCATCTATGCCGCGCCGCGGCAGCTCCATCTCCCGGTTCATCCAGCTGTCATGTACGGTTACACTGTGACTTCCACCGTCCACCCTTGACATCTCACCGCTTCCACTGCCTGTACTATTCATGACAACCACCCCCTTAATCATCCTCAACCCTCTTCTGCCAATCTCAGTCTTCCTCACCCTCTCCTTCTTCCTCTCGCTTCTCAGTGCAGCGCATGCCGACAGTCTCTCCAACCACTCCAACACTATGTCTCTAGAATTCCAAGATCGCGCTCTTCCCCCGGCTGCTCCTCGTCATGCCTTCATCATCTTCCTCCTTGGCAGCGTTGTCATACCTGCAATAACTTCACGTCCGCCTGGGTCTCTTCCGTGCATTGCATTATGGGCCTTTTTAAGACCCAGACTGCAAGGGTAGAGGTATACTCACGGGGTTGCTGGGGTGGTAGTGCGATGTACGTCCTGAGGAATAGAAGGAGGAGTAGGAGGGCAATGAGAATCTATTGCGAATGTAACGATTGTGACTCGTCTGGCAATTCCAATCTGCAGCGGCCAGCCTGCAGCACCAATAATTCCCAGTAGAAGCTTTGTGGACGCCATGGTTTAGAAGTTCACAACGTACATACTTCCGCCCCATCCATCTCTGCTCTCCTAGGCAGTCCTATGATTTTTCAGGTCTCGACTTATCTTTTCCTCTCAAATTCCACTCCAAACTTTATTTAAGATCGGCGTGTCCTTTACCAAGATCATTCCTCCTCCTCCTCCTCCTCCACTCTCCGTGGCGTAGTCTGCTCTACGCCGCATCGTCTGAGACTAGGACTCCAAGAGTCCTAATACTGATCCTCGTGGTTCGGTAATAGAGGAGGAGGAGGATAGTGTGCAGATGTGGGCACATCATCTATGTCTGGCTGGAGTCATGACTGGCCTCATCTCTGAATAATTCTGGTGCTCGCTCTGTGATTCGATCTCGGGGTGTCAGTGAAGAGCGCGCTCGACACTAACCGTTCAGGGCAGCATTTTCCGAACTGCAACCGCAAACCGAAAGGTTGGTGATCAAATACATTGCAAGTCGCTCTTGTGAAAAAGCGCCAGACTTGCCTCTAGGTATGATCCTTTTTATTTCATTCTTCTCTTTGTTTGTATTTCGTCGATTCATTCAGTGGATGCTCAAGCATCCTTTCCTTCTTATCTTTCCTTTATGCTTTGTCTCTTGATTTTTACTGTGGATATACTTTTCTTTGCTTTCGTCCACTTAGATATCTTCGCCTAACATGTAGTACCATGTAGACACATTGACAATTTGATTAAGATTGCTGTTATTTCATTGGGTATGAGTTGGTGATTAAATATGAAAGTGCTACATTGGTCAGGGGCCGACGAAGGGTAATATATTTCAATACATTCCTATACATCAACCCAGGTTATACATTTGAATACATTGAAGCAGACCGATACATTCCGATACATTGCCTTACATCGGCTCTGAATTTTAATAAATTCCAATACATCGGAGGCCTCCAATACATTCCCATACGTCGCCTGGGTTGATGTATTGCAATACCAAGGCCTGCAAAGACTGCAGTCACTGCGCCGAATGTAGCTCATATATTGCAATACTTTCTCATATATCAATCCGTTTATTTTTATGATGCAGAAGGATCTGTTATTTTATATTAAAACCATATGTAAATCTATCTTTCCATTCAAGTACACGTCGTTCCGTCGCTCTAGTAAGTCAAGTGGTCCTCAAAGTAAAATACGTGACATATCTATTTATTACAAAGAGAATCCTGTCTTCACGCTTTAGACATACACCACCCACAAGAGCACATGTTCCCTTCCTTTACCCACCTAAATCCTACCATGTGACGTGCTGAAGGACGTTCGGCCGGATCGAATTTCATGCACACTTTAATTACCGAAGTCGTCTTTTTGGCGTCTTGCAGTGACATTGCCTTTGTCGCTGAGATCATGTCCTTAATGTTAGCGGTGACCTCTTCTACCTTCTCTCGAGTTAGTGGGCCCTGAGAGTCGCCAAATGGAGGATGACCAATTATTAGGGTATAGATCTGAAAATTATAGTTAGAAAAAAGGCAGAACAAGAGAGATAGAGCGCACAGTGCAACCTAACATCCAGACGTCCGCTTTCATGTCGATCTTTGCTCCGTCAATTGAGGCCTCTGGAGGTAAGAAAGTCGACGACTGGTCGAGTGAGACGTTGTCCGACAAAATCTGTGCTGATGTCATAACATGTTAGCCGTCGTCCTCACATATGAAATGAAATTTGCATACCATGCAAAAAGTTACTTAAATAAAGTCCAACCCTAGCAAAGTCGGGCGGTGCTTTCTGACCTGAGTTTATATGTGTTCAGAGGTTGCGATCTGATGACATGATAAGATTTTCCTTCATTATCTGTCACATCATAGCCAGGAAGCGATGGGCTCTCCGATATAAACTCCTGAATATCAGGGCCTTCCTGATAAGAAGGTACTAGTAGGAGGATGTTGTCAGGAGTGATGGCTGTGAGGCAATTAGTTGATATTTGCCTAGAAATAGGCGCGGTCCACGTACCTCCATGAATAATGGCCTTCTCGTGCAAAGAACTAAGAGTTGACGCTACCTCCCCGGCGGCCTTTTTAACTGCATGAAGCGGCAGATACTTTACCTCAGACATGTCATTGTTAAGAAGTGACATAATGCTAGGCCCAAGGCAATGGAGAATGAGGCACAAATGGCGACCGACTTCACTGTCCTCATAAAAGCTGTCTCATTGCACAGGTATGTGCCCAATTGTATGGGAGTCCCACATTTTCTGGAGTATATCGCACTCATTCATAGAGCTAGGCTTCTTAGATGCAGTTACAGTGTAAACCTTGACGGCCTCAATATCTTCAGGATCCTTAGGATCTACTGCCAGCCAGCATGATGAGCAGGGGCCCCATCCGAGTTTACGTATGATCGTCCACCGTCCATTATTGAGGGTTTGATTCAATCGGCCTGGGAAGTATCCTATGGGTGAGTCAAGCAGTTCTTCAGGGAAGAGAGACATGGAGAGTTTGAGATGATAGGCCTTCAATGTTGTTGAAGTTGGATTAGCACAGCTTTAACCCTGCTCATGTCATCCCACTTCGAAAATGATCAGATCTGCCCAACGTAACTTGAGCACTCCTAATTACCCTGCACAATTGACCAGATCACTTCATTTGAACTACATTAAATATCGAATAGCTTGGAAGCCCTTGAATCATGCCCGCGCTCACTACGTGTAGATACTAAATTATTCAGTTAAAGGGAGAAGGTGAGTTCAAAGGTGCAATGAAGATAAGGATGACTTACATGAAAGTCGAACTAGGTCCTAATATACACCCATAAGAGTCTGTTCGGTATCCATTTTCGGTTCGAATATGAATATGAATATGAGTTTTGATGGCACCCGGCCAAATCCAGTGGTTGCCAAATTGAGCGGGATTGTCATGCATGCCTTATCAGCAAATCTCTCAGGATCTTATCGGTGCGTCCAGCTCTTGTTATGCCCCCTCCTCCTCGAGAAACTCGACAGCGGCAGTTGTTACTAGCTGCTGCATATGTAATTAATGTAATTGGCATCGCTACTACCCTCTATGCCTCCCCGCTCTACTGGAAACAAGATTACTACACCTCAAGGCTTTCTGGTGTGGATTGGGTCGAAGAACTGATTTATGGCCATCCAGATCGTATCCGGACAGAGCTCGGGATGAGCCTACATGTTTTCCTTGCTCTAGTTGAAGAACTCCATTCCCTTTGCTACCTTGGAGACAGCAAGCATGTCTCTCTGAAAGAGCAGGTTGCCATCTTCCTCTATATGTGTGTAACTGGCCTTTCCATTCAGCATGTTGGCAAACGCTTTCAACTGCTGGAAGGTCGTGCTTTTGAAGTTTCTGCTGTCCCTAGCTTCTGCTTTGTTGTCGCCGAGAAAGTCGACTAAAGCAGTCTCTTCGGGTGCAGTCCAAACAGCTCCAGTGGGCATTGCGGATAGAGATGAGTGTCGAGGGTTGGTGAGGGGTTGAAGATCGAGAAGGACAGCATAATTCGAGGTTATAACATAGAAAACATGGTGCAAAAATGCGCAGAGTGTGTGTAAAAGGTGTGTAGATGCATATCAGACTGTATCTAATCAGGTGTGACGATCTGTGACCCCACCTCATTCTGACTACTGGTATCTTCCTGATGCCATCAAAACTCATATTCATATTCATATTCGAACCGAAAATGGATACCGAACAGACTCTAAGAACTTGAAACAGCAGCAAAACTCACACGTGGATACACACATTCATCCCCCTTGTGGAGGAATGTTGCGCTAGAAGCAGCGTACATAGGTCTTAAGTTGTGTAAATGCTGAGAGATTCATCTCATGATATCAGTGACCCCATGCATTGACCGCGGCCCACAACAGGCCATGGAACCAATTAGATCGCTTCATTTGTGCAGGTCACGACTATCGATGTAATGCTTTCCGGCTAAAATATGTGACTGGCTGAAAGGTGGGCATGGTCAATGTGCCTGTGGCTAACACTGCTGGCACTGACTAGTGTTTCCTTAAGAAACAGTAGCTAGGAAACACGTCATATGACTTCCAATAAATGTTTATTTAGAAAACAAGAAAAGTATTTCTTTAGGAAAAAACAAGGGAAACTGAATTCATGTTTCTGTCCTTTTTCTCATGTAATTACCTTTCTTGTATCCTGTGGTGTTTTCTTTAGAAACAGTACAGAAATAGATAATATGTTTTCCTCCTGTTCCTTTGTAAAAATTGGAAACTGTTTCTCAAGGTGTAGTCTCAAGAAATATCAACTATGTTTATTAGCCCTGTATCCTAAGTAAGTATTATTCCTGTATCTAAAATAAACAGAGAACATGTTTCCAAGGGAAACAACAAGGTAATTAACAGCCAGGGCTGTTTTCTGTTTTTTTTTTCTAAAGTAAACAGTCATCGACTCACTCATCGACTGATCATCATGTCGATGAGCAAGTTGATTTAGATGATGAATGACTCGATAGCGGGTCGATGATGATGTGCTCAGAGACAATGTAATGACGTGAAGATAAATGCGTCGACTGACTTGCAAACACAATGAACATGTCAACTCCAAATGTCTCGAACTGCCCGCCCATACTTGGCCTTCCGCTCCCTCCAGTGTTGTTTTGGCGAGCCCCTCAACACTGAATTAACAAATTGACAAATCATTACCATTCTGGACTGAGTGAGTAAGTTGCCTGTCTTCTCTCACCAATTTTCACTTGCTCAGCTATTCCACAGTCGACATCCACATCTCTGCCCCTCGTAGCACAAGATGATACCTTGGGTCGGCAAGGTAAGTTTCGTCTCGTTTTTTTGATGAGCAACATACACACCTGTGCCCACACCTCAGGTGCCAGCAGCCCCTCATCCACAGCTTGACCTGGCCACAAGAGGCTACACACAATCCACGGCCGGGTAGGTTCGTGGGAGGGATTTTGACTGAGAGGCAGGTAAGGAGTGTACCTTCTGCTGGCACTGTCTCTCTGACATCCACTCACCTCTTTCTTTGTCTTTCTCCAAGTAACCTAGCCACCGTGGTCTGCATCTTCGACACCACTGGAAACAGCACCAGCACCAAGTCCAAGTCGAAGACGATTGGTTGGAGGGGGTAAACGATGATAGCATGGGTCGGACGCTTGGAACAGTTGGCGACGGCGACAGCGTTGGGTGGAGGTTCACAGGGCGGGAGGAACCTTTATCGGAAAGGTAAGCGGACTGCCGTTTCTTGATAAACGACATTCACCTTCTCATCATAGCCCTGCATATACCATCCTTCAAGGGCTCAGTCATCACCACCATTCAGAGCATCTGGCAGCATGACTTTCGAGTTGCGATGGAAGAGATCACGGCAACCATGAGTCAGGGAAGACTCATAGCGTATGGGCAAGGTGAGTTTTGGTTCTTGGCCATCGTACTCTGTGGCTTACCTTTCTCTTTGCCAGTCCTTCTGTATCACGATACCTAAGCGGCAGTGAGAGAATAGGTAAGCCTGCTGCTTTCTCTTGCTAATTGTAATGCTTACCTTCAGTACAGAATCTGTCAATGGGCCCAACGTAGTCGCCTCGCTTACCTTGCTTCCAGAAATCAAAATTTTCCATTTGGGAGGCCACCAATGCCGGAACTCATGTACCTGCCCTTCAAGATGATGGACGACTCAACGAGCGGGTCGATGACGACGTGCTCAGAGACACGCATAATGACACGAAGGTAAACGCATCGACTCAACTGGCAAATGCGATGAATGTGGAAAAGAGCATGTCAACTCGAAAAAAATCGATTTTCTCCTTAATTACAAACAACCGGCCATCGACGAGGCGCCGAATTCTCCAGTGATGAAGCTTAAGGCATATAGGGAGGCGGAGGGGTCACGAATCGCCCTAAAATCTGTGAATTTCATGGACAAAAAAGAAAGATTCAATAATAACTCACCAGCACATCTTCTGATGTTCCCTGCTCCTCCTCCTCCTGCCTCAAGCTCTATCCCCTCCATATCCTCCTCCTCCATCCTAGTTCTTCTAGCTGGGCTGTAGTAGTAAAGCCCTAAAAGTACAGCTAAGGCAACTACAGGATTCTGTAAGATTTTAGTACCCAAGATTGTTTGAAGGCTCACCAAAGACAACCAGTACTATGATGGTTGATATCAGAGCATTCACAGAGGGTTGCATAGTAAGGATAGCTTGTGTGTAAGCAGAGGGTGTAGTGGTAGTGGTGGTAATGGTTGATGAAGTTGGTAAATGAATACAAACATTGCAGCATTAAGCTCCATCAGCCAGCTTTTCCTTCACATTTTTCTCTTGTGTTTTTTGCTCCTTTTCTTCTCTTTGTCCTTTCTTCGTCTTTTTCTCTTTCTCTTCATGCTTTTTTCGCGGGTTCCTTTCTTACTCTGTGACATGGCCATGATACTGATAGTCGCCATTTTCCCTATGGCAAGCCAGCCTACCCTTACTCTCACCTTGTCAGCCTCGAAATTGACATGCAGCTGTTGAGATGAAATATTGTTCACTGACTTGGTATGCCATTTCTAGAAAGGGTATACTTGATGAATTATATTGGATCATATCAAACTGTAGTACTTCGTCGTGTCGCATCTGAACACTAATCTGAGTTTGCTCAACACCGGCATTATCTGGGGTTACATCATCCTCATCTACTTTGTCGCCTTCAGCTCATTGCCTGCGGTGTAGTTGCATGCCTCAATGGTTATGGCTGGAGGGAATCTTGCACAATTGGCACCTTAATGAGTTTGTAAAGGGTGTCTTTTAATATTGCAGTGTACTCCAAATCGCGTCTTCTATAGGATTCTACGCATCGAGGTAAGTTTTTTCTCATTTACTCCCTTCTCCTTCTCATCCTCAATGCAACCATTCAGGGTGACTCCACCATTCGCCACAACGTCCTCGACACCTTCAGCATCGCGTCAAGACATTCTGCATGCATTGGTGGGCAAATCACCCTCAACAAAACCCTTCCAGCACCTTCGGTGATTTGTTGCCATACCGTCTTCCATGCAACACCCAGCCCTCAAGAGCACAAGCAGCGATCGTGACTACTTCATGTAGTGTTGAGATCTCTACGTTCCGAGTTGCCAACGACCTGCGATGGGGAAATGGAGGGTTGAGATATGCAGAGAGGAGCTGATGATGAGGAATGGAGGTATAGGCAGGTTGGAGGGGTGTGCAGGCTGCCGACTCCTGTTGTTTCGCTATGCTGGATGATCTGGTGGTAAGTCATGGTAGAAATCATCGTTTCTGACTCACTTACTTACCTGTCTTTCATCAGCTTATCTCTCTTCCATCACCCATCACCTCTCTCTTTGTCTCAACATCACGGTGCTGCCTTCCAGTCGTTACCCAGTTGTCAAGCACAGAGGCAACAATCACGACTACTTCCTGTAGTTGAGAACCACACATTCCGACTCGACTAAGGCCTGGAGTGGGGATATAGGGAGTACGTCCGCACAGGATGTGCTTAGGATGTGCAAGGAACTCAGAGGGGGTTAGGAGGGGCGTGCACACAACCGACTCCTGTGCTCCAGTCCTCTTCCTGCACCGTTCCTCCGTCTCTGCGCAGCTGGTATGGATGTGGTAAGTGTCTGTTGATCTCAGGTTGCCTTATTCACTCACTGATCCTGTCTCTCTAGCTCATCATTTTCCTCCACCTCCCACCTTGCCTTGCCACCCCAGAACCACTTTCCATCTGTCATCTAGTCCCCAAGGGCTTTGCCAGCAGATTGTCGAGATATATGCATTCCGAGTCGACTACAGGCTTCAGTGTATATATAAGGAGTACGGTCAGCACAGGAGGGGCTGAGGATGCGGGAGAAATCTACAGGCAGTTTGAAGGGGTTTGCACTCTGCCACTGACTCCTGTCAGTAGTGTGTCTCTTCTGATGGTGTGAAGGGGCGTGCTGAAGTCGGGTAGGACGTGGTGAGTAGCGAGTCGCCTCAGATCGTCGCCCACGTACTCACCTTTCCTTTGCCAATTCATTTTGGCTGTGGACAGCGGTCTCGACTATTTCCAGCCAAGATCTATGTGTACAAGTTCGCCATGGACCTGCAATGGGTGTACGAGAGGTCAAACAATATGCAAGGAGATGAGGACACAGAAGGGACTCACAAGTGGTTTGAAGGAGCGTCCCCGCCGCCACTGACTCCTGTATACCAAGCCTCTCTTCTGGCGGCGTACAGTGCAGTAAGTGAAAATCTATCACCTTTCTGATTTGGGATTTTGCAATACAGTCTCGTGGAACTGATCATCTTGAATATCGGTCTTCAAGCCAATATCCTCACCACCCAAACATTCTGTCACCCAGAATCAAATGAGCTCGTTTATGTACTCTGAGTATATCCGCAAGGTGTTTGCAACCTCCATTTGTCAATGTGCTCACCACGTAGCCTTATTCGATAGCATCGACCAACAGAAATGGCAGCGTGGAACAAAGTGGGATGTCAATGAAGTGGTAGAAAGTTGTGAGCATGTAGTGCAGGGTGTGTGTGAGGTGGCGGAAGGGGAGTGAGTATGAAGGTGTGGAGGGGGAGAGGAGATGGTTCGAAAAGGCTGTCTGAGCACAATGAGCATGACATCGGCAACAGTGATGTTGGTGGTAACAATCATGATGATGTCGCCACCGCTGCTGCTTCTGGAGATCTTCAGGCATCAACCTGCCATCAACACTTGAAATTGCAGATGATGTTGAACTGGGTTGTAGTGTTGTTGGATTCACATTCACTCAGGGAATGCTTGATACAAACACCGTCTTCTGTTTGATCTTCGCATCATCAGGGACCTGATCAAATGCGATCAGCGACTGATAGTTGATACAAAAATAGAACAAAGCGAGCGAGATTCAGAATAAAGGCGTTCTCTGCCTTGTAAGGGAACTGAAAGGGCCTCTCAACCTAGATAAATTTCGTGACCCCTTCCAACATAACTCTCTTTCCACCTAGACACGCTGCTGCACTTTGAAATCGTCTTCATTGCATGGCTTAAGGTTTGGCATTTCGTTAGCTCACCTTTTCCCAGATGACTGATGTAAAGTCTAGCAGAACCATGACTTCAAGTGCCACTCGATTCAAATATCGCTGCCTTTGTACTAGCAGACACTGCAATAACTATGTCGATCATGACACGGGTCAGCAAGGAGTATTGCTAGATCTGCGAACATTCAAAGAGCACCAACGACTAGAGGAAAATACCAAGATGAGCCATAGGTTGGAGGAACATGCAATTGAAACTCAGAGAAGAGCATTAGACAATCAAGAGGATCTAATGATAAGATCAATGGCACACCTATCTCTTGACCTCCAACCAGAAGAACATCCAGCTAAAACCAAATATAAATTTGATATGGTTCGTGCAAAAATCGGCCAACTAAGCACAATTCAGGATATGATTAACTCCTTCGAACTCAAACTCAAACTCATTGAAACCCATGATGAAGCAGCATCCAGTTCTAGAGCATATGAGTTTCTTCAAAAGTGCCAGAATATGCGGGCTCAGGTAGCAGATCTCGAAAGGCATCTACAGATGAGTGAACATGGTCCTTGGAGGAAGGAAGAAGCAGTCAAACAACTGAGGAGTTCGGCACAAGGAAACCTCGTCGAACTCCAATTGAGAATCTGTGATGCACAAATGTTTTGGAACAAAATTGTGATAAAGCGCAAGGAAGAAACACAAGCTAAGTTGGCAAATGAAACATATTTTGACTCGAGTAAGTCCATCAATGACAAAACAAGTTGGAATTGGTTCTGACATGTGTATCAGGCCATCACTTCAAGCCAATATTAGAAGGGGTGAAACCTCTTATCCAACTTGTACTTCTCCTGGCTGTTGCATGTCATGTCATTCTTGGGCTACACTGATATGGATGTTCGTGGATTTTCTTGATGAGCAGTTACATTATTGAAACAACTGTTTGGAAAGTTGCTGGCCAGATAGTGCCAAAATATTTTCATGACATCCTTGGGGAATTTCCGGGAGACATCCACACTGCTACAGACGGATTCCGCTTGGAAGCAAACACCACCATCTATGCTGTTTGTCCAAATTGCCATTCAACTCACAAACCATCAAAGGGAGAAACTGGCATCATTTCCTACCCTGAGAGGTGCAGTGCGAAGCATTTTGGGAATCGCTGTGGGGAGATCCTTGTTCATCCGAAAACGATAGGTACCACTCAAATATTTGTGCCAATCAAAGCTTACATGGCATTCAACTTCAAAGACTGGTTAGCTGGCTTGCTTTCCCACACTGGATATGAAAAACTCATGGACGAAGCATGGAAAAGAATGGAAGAGCAAGCACCTGACGGCTCCTTGAATGATATCTTTCAAGGATCAGTCATTCGCGAATTTATGGGGCATGACAAGGAAATACATTTCAGTAAAACAGGAGGACATGATTGCGGCCACTATCTCTTCTCTCTTGCATGTGACTTCTTCAACCCCCTCCGTAACCTCACTGGCAGAAAGAAAGTTTCCATTGGGGTGATATCTCTAGTCTGCCTCAATCTGCCTATACATCTTCACTATAGACCAGAAAATATGTTCCTTGCTGGAATCATCCTGGGTCCCAAGGAACCGAGCTTAGATACAATTAACCCATACTTAAAGCCTGTGGTCGATGCATTTTTGGAGTTGTGGAAGGGCATTTGGTTCAGTCAGACTTGTCTGTATGAGCTAGGAAGATTGATATTCTGTGCAATCATTGCCGTGATATGCACCTGCCAGCTGCAAAGAAAGTTGGAGGATTCGCATCATTTCACCATGAATACTACTGTTCTGTTTGCTGGTGTAACAGGACTCAAACAGACTATGACAACTTTAACTACGGCTCTTGGAGGTTGCGCCGCAATGAAGAATGCTGATATTGGGCAGAATTATACACTCGGCCCCATCAGCTAAAGAAGCGGAAAGCTTTTTCACCAGTCAGGCCTACGTTCAACTGAGCTTCTTCGGCTACCATATTACAATCGACTAGACATCTTGTCATTGATCCGATGCACAATTTATTTCTGGGGCTGATTAAAGAGCATTTCCAGAATATACTTGGCTATAATCCTCGTCAAAATCCGAATGAAAACGGTTCTCCTACGCTCATTTGCATATCGAAATCCCAGCGGATGCGAGGAACCCATTACCGAACTCGAAACATGGAAAAGCTGCAGTAAGGAAGTTATTAGAATGGCTGGGAGAAGAAGTAATCATTTCCGATGCTGCTGCATTCGACAGAGTAGCAACAGAATGGTGCGGAAACAGAATTTCATTGGAAGCCCTTCTGTACATTGCACGCGGTATCAGATTCATCACGGGCAGCGATGAACAAAGTAATGCTGAGCAAGTAAAGGAGGCTGGAAGGAAAAATGTGCTTCACAAGAAAGGCATTGCCAAGATGCTATTGTCATGGGTTAGTCTCTTCATTTCCGTTGATCATTATAATTTAACTCACTCCGAATAGCAGCTCAGACAGGAAATGTCATCTACAGGACACATACATGGCACCGTCTTCACAACAGGCAAAATGAATGAGATCTGGCATGATATTGAACATATGGTAAAACCATCCTGGATTACTTCAATACCCACTACAGTCTCTTCTGCGGGACCAAAGCTGAAGTCAGATCAATGGCATGTATTCGGCTCATTATATCTCCCAGTGACCTTGATTCACCTCTGGTCCAAGTGTCCTGATGACGAGATTGGCAGAGAGCGCAAGAAGCTGCTCCACCTTACCATGATGCTACTGTCAGCTATTATGGTAGGATCATCAAGGATAACTTCACAGAAACATGCCGAAGAATACTTGAAGCACATGATAGCATATCGGAAAGGATTGTGAGACATGTTTCCTGAGTACAAGTGTCATGCAAATCATCATGTAGCAATGCATATAGGCGAGCTCCTTCTCATGTATGGCCCTATGCATGGTTGGTGGACATTTCCCTTGGAATGAATGATTGGGAACCTTCAAAGGATATTGACCAATTATAAATCAGGTGAATACGAGGAGACAATTGGTTGATCATGGTATCGATCCTCGAACTTCAGGGCACTATTTTACAGGACGACATGCCCTCAGTCAATACAGTTTTACTTTAAAATGTTCAGGCACTTGATCAGATCTGACAAACGGAACTCGCTTGCAGCCGACAACAACCAGAATGATGGCGACATGCTCGACAGCGAACCTGCCAATTACAACATTAGGGACCATTATTTTGACAGGGCTCGAATGGAAAAACTCACCCCAAATGTTATAGCTGCCTTCCAGGAAATACTCAATTCCATGCCTGAGACAGCCAGATCACCCAGTCACATAGCCTTGGATGGAATATCCTACACCACATGAGGAACGCATGAAGGGAATAGTTGCGTAATGATTCAAGATTCATCTGTGCCATACTGCATCGAAAAGATGCTACAGTTTTCACAGAGTGGCGAAACAGCAGATGACAACGACACTTGGCTCCTTATGTGGGCACATGTCAGTCTTCTGACAACCGACCCGTATGCCCAATACCCATTCTTGAGGGTGGGCATCTGGAGTCCAGAGCTTGAGGATGGCTATACCCTTGTCCACGTCTGAGTGTGGAGACCCACTTTGCGAAATGTATCATTTCTTGGAAAGGACAGCAAGCTGCTGTTGTGGTTTCCCTCTCACGTGTACACACCTTGGAAGGGGGTTGGCCGATTGACTAAATGGGAATTGTGGATGAATGTCGGGTAATATGAATTTGGTTGGTGTAATTAGTGCAGAGCCCAATTGAAACATTGTAGGTAGTGAAGGCAGCCCATAATTCAATGATTAAGTACATGTGACATGCAGGCTTCATGAGGACGACGGAGATGATGACCGATGGGTGAGGTTTATGAGATGCAGAAATGGAGGCGATGACCGACAGCGGAGGGTTTGGCGAGGATGGAGTAAGTACTGTTGAGAATATCGGAAATTCCAATAATCTCTAGCTAGTACTTGAGCATTCTCGATGCTCTGCTATCCAATACCTGCATCAAGTCAACCTGAGAAAGCAATGTTTAGCAAAGGTCTACACGAAGGCCAGAGAGGGAAAAACTCACCATGCTTATCGAGTCCCTCTCGAATCCTTATCTCCTCCGGAATCTAATGCTCTGCACTTCATGCAAGGACCCACATACTAATATAAATGTCGGAGTGGATGAGATTCGGGCACCAAGGGCCCAGAGGCTCTGAGGAAGGTGCAAGATGCTGGAGGACACTGGCCATTGGTGTCTTGCATGAGACAGAAAATAGATGAGCATGTTCCTGATGATGACTAAATGTGCATGTGGACTGTAATACATTGTTACACTACAGGTGACTCAACAGATCAGTGCATTGCAGTCATCACCGAACAGTGATTCCCTCGCCATTGCTAAGTGCTAGTCAGAGAGTATTGGAGTTTCCGATATTCTCAACAGTACTTACTTTGTGCAGTCTATGGGCAAGAAATACCCTCCTTGCTAAACCCTCTGCCGTCAGTCATCGCCTCCGTCTATTCAACTCTTATCTTCCTCTCAAATGCCCCGAGATTATTGGAATCCGGATATTCAGCCTGTCAGCGATTTGTATGTGTTTACAAGAGCCAGCTGTTCAAGGAGTTCCATCCCTGTGTCTATGTGCTGAACGAAAGTAAAAATTCTTGGCAGAAGGTACGTCTCATAAAATATTGTTTATGAGTACTCTGGAATTAACTTCAACCCAGAATGCATTGGCTACATCCATTCTCTATTATCAAAAATTATATAAATACAATCAGAATTGTAGTATCTCTGGTATGGGAATCTCTTCTTTTGCTTCCAACTTCGTGTTCTGAAATCCGCTTAGAGTGCTCAGCCAGTGCTGACTGTACATATTGATTGGCAAAAGAGCTGGAGCATCTCGCTCGCTATTAGCTTGTGTAATTTGATGCATTCGGGGTTTTGCCCGCCCTCCAGGTCGCGCATTTCCATACATGGTCCACCTATCAATGCAGCTGTCGATGTAGTCCATCAATTGCACCATTCCAGATGACCTCCATGGCAATAATCTGACAGAATATTCTTCTCCATCGGTATCATCTGAACTGGTCCCATCAATTCCTAATGAGTGCACTACAGTGAACGCACTCTCAAAGGCCTGGTTTTTGGCAGCCAAGTTCATACAGATATTGAGGCGATTTTGCAGATGCTGTGAAGAGATGTTATCGGTACATTCCAGCCAATGGTGTATGTAAATAAGTAGTTGTTTGAGTGCTGGGGGATCCATTGTTCTTTCATCAAAATGCTCAAGGTCTTTATGCGAAGCAAAGTGCCCCCAACATTTCTCCACTATCTCTTCATCATGCTCAATCCCCAGTAGAGTGTTCATATATTGACGTGCTTGTTTCTATCAGACAAGATAATGCGATGTGAAGGTTTAAGAATAAATTAGTCATGCACTATTAATTCTTGATGCTCCCAGCTTCACGGACGAGGCTGAGATGGAGTTTTGAAAGGGGAATGACTGTTTCCTCCAGACAGGATATAACATGGCCGCTGCAATCTTACGTCATTGTGCAATGCCTCCACTTCCTTTGCAAGATCTCTCATTCCCATCAATAATGTTGCTGCAATATCATTATCAGAGTTATTGTTCATTGCCTGTCGCCAGTGGCCATCTTGTGTTGGTGCCTGTGAGATGATTGTTTCTGGGAGAACTTGGGCAGTAGAAGGGGTGCTAATGGAATGAGGTTGGTCATTGGTCAGAAATACACTTGGCAAGGAGTCGCTTGGCGGAGCAATGGTCTGTTCTGACAATTGGTGCTGTGAGATTGGGATTTGGGTTGGAGACAGCTTCTGATGGGAGGGACTGCTTTGGAGGGCGCGTTGGAAGTAACAATCTGTATTCAGCACAAACGGCTGCTCCCGTGGACTTTGAAGCAGTACTGTGCTTTGCTGAGGCCAAACAGGAGTTGATGGGTTTGAAAGAGGTGTTGCGCCAGGAGTTAATGGCGATTGAAACCTGCTGATCAGACCTGTGAAGGACGCAAGCCATCTGGAATATTGACCTGGTGGTTGAATGACCTCTATTGGTGACTGAGCCTATTCACCATGAGTCTTGTTCACTTCAGTGTAAAGGTCGCTCTCACCAATCAGGACATGAGCGGACTCAAAGCCGCCTTTTCTTTTGCCTTTCTCATCCTCTGTTTTGTGTCCTGAAAGCCACCCTGCATGATTTACACCTTGTAGAATCTTGATGCCACATACCTTAATAGACATGAATGCATGGTCTCCCTCTGTGTCAGCTTCAACTCCTTCATCGACTTGCACTTCTCTGGTTGAACATGGAGCGGTTTGCCTGTTTGGTGTCCTAAGAAGTTGTTCGCCAACCAGCACTGGTGCAGCAGTTTGTCGGTTTCCATAAGGCGGGCGACTGAGTGGTGAGGAGGGAAGCTGTTCACCAACCAGGGCTGGCACAGCAGTTTGTCAGTTTCCATAAGGCAGGCAACTGAGTGGTGAAGAGGGAAGCTGACTGATATTGACAAGTGGCCCATTCTCAGGTGGTGGATCAATGTGCATAAGGTCATCTGGTAACAAATTGGCGGGCGTCGGACGGACTGGCAGAGGATTTGTGAGCATCGTGTTTGGCTCCCTTCTCATTGGCTGAAAATTTGGGTTAGAAAGGGTGAAAGAAAGAAGTTTAATTGACGTACATCCTTATGGGTTTCTAATGCACTGAGGGCCTTGTCTAGCCATTCCGTGAGCGATTTGACTTCCTTCTTCGTGATCTACATCTCTTCTTTATGATTAGCTTGCATT
>JADNYJ010000177.1:0-78709 GCA_015501075.1 Gymnopilus junonius
TGTGGATCAGCCGGGCCTCTAGCACGGGGACGTATGCGCCCCGGGAGGTGCAAAAGCTCAATGGCAGCCGGGTACGGGGTGAAAGGCGGCGGGACCGCAAGATTTGTGTATTAGGCACTACATGTAGATACAAAGCCAAGGCGAGGGCCCACCCTCCAGAGGCGTAAAAACGTTTTTAAAAAAAAAAAAAAAAAAAAAAAAAAGGGGTTGTCCATGAGGTCGTTTCTGCAGCAAAAAACACAAGGTTGAAGCGGATAATCCACTCCAGCCTCTGTGCAACTGCGACAGGAATGTGCACAGTGGACACGACAAGAAATGTGGCCGTGGGTTAGGGTTGAGAATGACCTCGCGCACGTGGACACTGACAAATAATATAATCAATCAGTGACTGACCACTGTGTACACTTCAAACACTGTTGCATAGGTTGCTGCACAGTACCCTCTGTGTGCTGTGGATTATCCATGACATGCATGAACATTACATTGCTCGATGGTCGCTGCTCAACTGTTAACTATGACCAGTGACTGAGGACAGAAAGTTTTCCCCATCAACTTGGCATCAACTTGGCATGGCTTCCGTCAGAATCGTGGATCGCTTTGAGATCGTTCTCTGTGCTTTGTTTCTGCAGGTGTTTGTTTCTTATATGAGATTGTCTTTGTGACCTTATACTCGCTCTGGAACAATGATCCTAAAACTATATAAATGGGATGTGGACAAACTCTTGAATCTTGCATACTGTGTACTGGTTTAACCGTTACACAGTGCAATACTTCCCCTTTGTCTGGATACTAGCCTACTACGTGTTCATCTCCAAATTATGCCTATCTGTTTCTGCAAGACCGCTGGCTGTCTGGATCACGGCGGAATTGATAGAGTGTCTGGTGAACCGAAGGGCTGCAAAGTCGATTATAGAACCTATGAGAAGCATGCTATGTATGAAGATAGAGCTAGGAGATTTGAGGATGCGCAGAAGTGATCCGACGAAGCTGTCAAAGCCCAACTCGAAGAAATCACCTCCTTCCTTTCTGCCAACACTTTGGCTGATAATGTCTCCGGAACTTCTGCTGGAGCTGGCGGCCACCTCTGGGCCAGGTGTACACCAGAGGGCGATGACTACAGTGATGAAACTCTTCCTGATAACGACACTCTCCATGAGCACAGTGGCACATCGACTTGCAAGTCCCAGACCGTACGATCCCAGCGAGACTGCAAACAGAAGAAGGCACGATCCCCATCGCCTCATGCTTCCCCTCGGCCGACTACCCAGGAAGTCCGGATTGTGTCACTTCTCTCCATCCTCCGCGACAAAGTTGATAAATTTGGCAAGGAAGTCTCCTCTCAGCTTGACCGACTGGAGCCTCCATCTTTTTCTGGACCTCCCCCTCCATTTCCCCTCATCAGCTCCTTCGAGGAATTGCAGTCATTCAAGGACCGCCTACATTCAATAACTCTCAGGGGTCAGAATTCTGTCACGCTCCAACAGGACATTTCGAAAACATTACATTTAATTGAAGAAAGCCTGGAAGGTGGTGAAAAGCAGTGGAATCAAGAGCTAGAAAAGATTCGGAAGGAGCAGTCACCACAGCAAGGCATTGCATTTGACACGGGTTAGTTTTATGCACTTCTTCTTCTACCCTTTCTCATTATTTCTCCTGTCAGCGCACCATTATGTCGCCATATTAAACAATGCTGACCCTATCCTTCAAGTCCTTTTCTTCATGGTTGTTGCTTGCCAGATTGTCCTAGGGATGAGCCGCCGGGGCTGCTCATTTTTGCTGTCCATGACAAATTACATTATCCAACTCACCCTTCTACGTGTTGGCTCTTGTTTCACTCAATGTGATGAAAAGCTGCTTGCCGATATTCTGAGTGATATTCGTTCCACTGAAGAAAAATTTAGGTTGAAAAGCGACCATGTGATCTTTGCTGTTTGCCCAAATGAACAGTGCCACGCATGCTACAAGCCGACTTATGAGGATGGGTCACCAGTTCCAGTCTATCTGGAGGTTTGTTCTTATCGTCAGTTCAGGAATGGTCCTGCCTGTGGAACTCCACTTCTTAAGCCGCGAAAAGTGAATGACCATGTCATTCATGTCCCAGTCAAGCATTTTGTGGCATTTACTTTCACTGATTGGTTTGCCGGTTTACTGTCACATCCAGGCTTCGAGAAAAAAATGGATAAATCATGGGATAACTGTAACATCGATTCTGAGGAAGACATAACTGACATCTTAGGTGGAGAAATTCCTAGGAATTTTAAGTGGAAGGATGGAAAACATTTCAGTATGGGAGGAGATGAGGGACGATATCTTTTTCAACTCTGTATCGACTTCTTTAATCCTTTGGGTAACAAGCAATCTGGGAAAAAAAAGTCCATTGGAATTGTGTCACTGGCATGTCTCAACCTCCCTATTGAAGAAAGGTACCTTCCAGAAAATATGTTTCTCCTAGGCATCATTCCTGGGCCCAATGAACTGCCTTTAGCCTGCATCAATCACTACTTGGGACCGTTGGTGGATGAGTTCCTAAAATTTTGGTCACCAGGCATGCAGTACTCCCGAACACATGAACACTATTATGGAAGACTAGTACATGCCGCAATCATATCTGTCATCTGTGATCTTCCAGCTGCCCACAAAGCTGCGGGATTTGCTGGGATCAGACATCAGAAAATGTGTGCATTCTGCCACTGTACCAAAAAAGCCCATGGACTTGGCAACACCGATGTAGAAAACTGGAAATGCCGCACAAAAGGCGAGTTTGAAGAAGCAGCTAAACGTCATTGAAGAGCTTTGGATGAAAAGGACCGGAAGGACATCGTCGACAATACCGGCATGTGATGGTCTGAGCTTCTTCGCCTTCCGTACTTTGATCCTGCCTGCTTTATTGTTGTCGATGCAATGCACAATCTCTTCCTTGGCTTAATTCATGAGCATTTTGAAATCCTGGGCATCAAACTTGACCATGAGGAGGAAGACACTGCAGTGCTGAACATGTCAGAATTCATTCCGAAGAATGCCTATGGCCATCTGACTGCCAATCAACAGAAGTCAATGAAATGCCTGATTCGGATCCTTGAGAGTCCGATGAATACAGAACTTGGGACGGAGTGTGGTTATGCCTCTTTTCTCACAAAGCTAATGAAAGTGCAGCTGCCACCTCTCAAGCTTGCTCGAGATCTTCTCGGTGCACCATTCATTCAATTAGATGTTTCAAATAAGACCAAAACATATAAAGTCAACTACATGAAGGCGCTGTTAAGATGGGTGAGCTATTTTGTCTGCTATGTATCAATTGACATTTCTCAAGTTCTTTGGAAGCGATCCTCGCAAGCTGAAAGAGTGCCACTCAGCTCGAACTTCACCCATGGCCATATATTCACAGAGGAGGAGGTCGGCTCTCTTCGTGCTGATATCGAATGTATGACAATGCTGTCTTGGCTCGCACCCGTTCCACACAACTTGGGTCAGCCAAGTCATGGAAAACTCAAAGCAGACCAATGGCGAATTTTGGGGACTGTTTACCTTCCGATTTCTTTGATTCATCTTTGGGACAAAGCGGCAACTGATGAGCGTTCAGTCCATTGCAAAAAGATGGTCTCCATAACGCTGTCCTTAATTTCTGCTGTTGCCATTGCCTCATCCCATACTACATCTCGCAACCATGCAGAACTTTACCTTCTTCACATGAAGAATTACCTTGAAGGCATCCGTGAAGTTGTCCCCAATTATAACTTCCATCCAAATCATCATATGTCTCCTCATCTGGGGGAGTATCTATGCTTTTTTGGGCCAGTACAAGGATGGTGGACATTTCCATTCGAGTGCCTTATTGGCTTGCTGGAACGAATGCCCACTAATTTTCAAAATGGTCAGTACTTTCAAACTAGAAGCAGCAGTCATGCTAACAAACAGTCAAGGTCAACTGGAAGAAACCATTGTGAAAGCTTTTGTGAAGTCAGCCAATTTACGCGCTCTCACCATGAAAAGTGGGTGTCCAACAGCGATTAAAAATTGCCACAACTTTTTCTCCAAACTTGTGGATCCTGACGTCCGCGACACCATTTTAACAGAGATTGCAAGCTTTGTCACTGTTCAGCACAATTCGAACCCTCTGGAGGAACCTCGGTATGAAAATCTTACCCTCTCAAAGGCCACTCAAAAGGCTCTCCATGATTACTTGCACCGAAGTCCATGTGTTGTCAAAAAGATGCGATACTTCACTAGAGCCAAATGGACATATTCAATTCCTTCTCACCACAAGGGCAATGCAGCTATTCTCATTCGCCCTGAAACCGGGAATGAGAGTTTACCAGCCCAGATTGAAGACATCGTGCAAATTTCTTCGGGAGAGATACTTTTCGCCATATGCTATTATTGCACACGTGCGACTTGCAGTATGCTCGGACAGTACCCGGCACTTGGAACATCGCTGTGGCAGCCTGAACTTGGAAACCTTCAGATCGTCGCTTTGGAAGCAGTTGATTGCCATTTCACAAGCTTGCTCCTTGAGTGGGAAGGCCATGATTGCTTAGCCGTGATATCACTCAAACATGTATGTGAACTAAGTTTACTCATACTGTGCCACAACTGAATGATTCTGACAGCTGTAGACATGATTCCATAGTTCCAGTCAATAAATTATTCATTAGTATCAAAGATGTCCATAGCCAGAATTATATTATATTTTCATCTTGAGTAATACAGATCAGAGCAGAGATTACGGTGAACTCGAAGCCTGAATGGCTCATAATTTCATTCTATGATTGACAAATTGGACATCAAGAAGCGAGGCTATTATAACGTACAAGCAGAATTCAAGCAGAGGTGAAAGCCTTTCGCACCATCTCAAGATCAAAACTAATACCTTTGCTATTCAACCAGAACATAACCAGAGCAGCAATCACAAAGAAATTCAAGCTCATCAAGACGCTGACAAGACTGCAGCTGTATGCCTTCAAACCGTCCTTATGAAATTTTGTCTATGTACCTTGAGAATTCATTCAATGACATAAAATATGTATATTCTGACCTTCTTCTCCCAAATACAGATGTCTGGTGTGCTGTCACTGGTACCTGTGGTGAGCAAATGATGATCGGCCATCAAGCATCCCTATTGAGCTGTGTATCATGATTGATAAGCTCGTCAGAAATAAAGCGAGCTATACTTACATGGACAGCTTGGACCATCAAAGTTCGTGATCCATGCGCAAGTCGCTGGACAAGTTCTCTGGTCTCCAGACAGAAAAGGTAGACTTTGCCATGGTTGCTTCTGCAAGCGATGCGCCCTCCATGCTCCAAGAACATGGTGTCATGGACATAAGGTCTCTCTCTCACAATCGGAAATGATTCGGAGGGTGAGGGACGTGGATATTCATACAAGTCAAAACCTTTCATCAGATTGTCGACAAGTAACCAATTTTCATCTGAACTGAGATATGCGTTTCCACTAACGGAAGTTTAGAAAGATAATTGAGGCTAAGAGAACACGAGACCACTCACATGCTACTTTGTAAAGGTTTAAACCAAGTGATGACACCTGTTGCTGCGGCCCTGCAAAACCTTGGCCCCGCTGAGAACATCGCCCATGATCATAGATATTCAACTTACATTGTACCGCATTCCAACCCAAAGACGAGAAAGTTTTCGCCCTTGCTGAGAAACCTGACTGATCGAGGGATTATTAGCATATCTTCATCCTTCATCCATACGAGATTGAGTGTCCCTAGTTTCCGTCATTAGAAATATTATGTGCAATAAAGTAAAGGCTAACCATTTTTCTCCACGGTGTACATTCTCAGCTTCCCCAAATGACCGCACAGCATGAGGCGACATCTATGGTGATCATAGTCCATGCACTCGACCGGTTCATTGAACGGAAGGACACTGGTGCTCGATAGCTCTTTGAAGAGCTCCTATAGTACCTCAAGCAAAAACATAAAAAAAATAACGGTCATGAGGTCAGAAGACTCACCGCCTCCTTGGCTCGTTGGTAAACAAGGGCAAGGCCCCTTCCAGTTCCAAAGGCAACGACGTTGCCATGGTCCGAGGACATACCAAAGAGCCATTTTATGCAGGTAACTTGCCCCCAATGTTCCATGGGATCACTCAATACCTGGTGGGCAGACGATTTTGTGATATCCCAAATCCTGAGACTCTGATCATCACCTGTATTGGTCTCAGGAAACTATACAGTGCCTGTAAAAATGTAGTATCTTACCTCCGCTAGCAAGAAATTTGCCGTCTTTAGTGAAAGCAAGGCAATTTATGGGGCCTTCTGTCCCTCGAAGTTGAGTGATGCGAAAGTACTCCTGGAGAAGATGGGACAAATCAACATAAATTCACCTAAAAAGCTAGAAAGCCTGCTCACCGCTTTTGCATCCTTGAAGGGCATTGAGGCAGAGTCAAGTGTGAGTGCTGTCAAGAGGAGAAGAAGACAGTGTGCCGCTCTTTATGTAATCGGAGCAGGTTATTGTTCTCGATGCCAATGTGAATCCGGGAGTCAAATTCTTGACAACGCGACGATTGAGCGGCGCCAAGGGGCTTCCTGACTTCGTGTTCATCAGAGCAAACATGAGACTAAAATCTTCTGACAATTAGGCGAATGCAAACAGCAGTATTAATATACGACCAAGGTGGCATTTCCCCGCCAAAAATGCACAACCCTATCAAGGCCCATCTCCCTTTGATTACCACTCGAATTGAATTTACTGTCAATAAACTCCCGCCTCTCCCTTCAATCATGCTATGGGAAAACCTTGAGCAATGCATAAGGCAGCAGATCAGGCGAAGCAGGACTCCCTACAGTTGCCAGATGCCTAGTCTCGAGCAAAAAAGACTGGAGAGCGAGCGCAGATCGCGAGAGCACACACCCAGTAGCCATTTTGATGGTGAATCAGAAGTGTCCGATGACGAGTCGATGACGTCGGAGTCGGAGATGGAGATGCAAGGCGACATGAAGGGCAAGGTTGCGAAACCTCCAGGCAAGCGGGTAGGAAGAATTGCGGTGGATTCAACCTGGAGAAGGCCTTGGGCTGGGATGAGGAAAAGTATAATATGCTGATGGTAAGGACTTCAATCATTGGGTGAAGGTCGACATCTAACAATGGCCAGAAATGTGTGAACGAACTTGCAACAGAGAAACTAGACGTCAAGAAGTGCTTCAGCAAGCAAAAGCCAGAAATTGTCCAGAATGTAATTCAAATTGTATGTACCATATGCTTTGAACCTGAAGTTTCGCTGACTTAATGACAGGCGATGAGAAAGCTCAAGATCTTTGATGTTTATGCGAGTGACTGGCCAGTCTGTGAAGCACTCAAACTTCGACTCAAGTATACATCAGAAATTGCAAGAAAGCAAGCGAAATGAAAGAATGATAAGGTCTTGAAGAAAGTGAGTATCCTAACTGGAAGGAGAAGAGGAATCTAAAACCCACTGGTATTTACAGGTAGTCATGGCCACTCAGCAGGTTCAGAATGAAGGCGACGAGTAAGGGTCGATTAATGAAAGTTCGCATGTAGGTGTGGTCCGCTTTGGATCTGGTGAGGGAAAATCGGTAGTTTGGGCACATTTCTTGGAGGTTTTTGTAGCATCAGATAGAATGAAATTTAGATCTGGAACGCTTTATCAGTACGAAAGGTTAAGAATGAGTGAACAAAAGATCCACTCAACTAAATCGGATGACGCTGAGGAAGCAGGTTGAGCAAAGAAGTGTGTGGCATCTTAGAGGGAGGAGAGATTAAAAATGCTGGATATTCCAACATTTTCTGGAGATGCTCCCGAATAAAGAATGCCGGATACTCCAACATTCCTTTAGGTGCAGTCGATGGACAGTCATGATTCGAGGTAGTGAGCACTGAGTACTGCCAAGAAGTGGCCACCGGTCCGTTGTCTGCGATTTTTAAACTCTGACCAAAAACAATTGCATTTGGAATACTTCGATCAACACTTGATCAACACAGTCCATCATCCTTCTCCACTACGCACGCTGCATTGGAATATCCGCTACAACGCGTGAACTGTGGCGACCTTGGCTAATCTGGCTTATCCATGCCAACTACCTTCCGGTCTCATTCTTTTGCATAGCTGGCGCCCGTGGATCATAATCTGTTTTCAGGACAGGCATGTCATCTTCCTGTTTTCTGCACGAGGCTATCTAATCATACCATTACATATTTTGTCAGAAATGGCTCCTCCAGGTGCAGATAATCTCAAATGGCATGCGTTTCTGCAGGATGGTGTCATGTACTGTTCTCTGAACTGCTCATGACCTGTCATCGCACCCCGCCGGAATGTGTCTGCAGACCCCTTCACTGGGCCGCGTCTGTGCCGCGAGATGTTCAGGCAACCTATCTGGTGGTCAGACATCTGGGGCTGGCTTGGGTTTATTCCATTAGCACCCTCCTATATCTCAGTACCTTTCGAACCTCTGTGTTAGGAACCAGTCATCGAGGAAACCTGGGTGATCACCAAGGATAGCCCTACAGCTACAAGGCACTTTCAGATGCAGGAAAAGGATGTGATGATCTGGCTCCAGAAAGAAACCCTATTATTTGAAGCCGCCACCAAGATAAGATTGAAGTATCACATTCCAGGCAATCCTCCTCCTCGACCATCTTGCTTTGGTTATAATCATCCCCACAAATCAAGAGCCATTGCTATCAAAATGACGGTCATTTCAAGAGATTGGTTCACCATTTGGATGGGATTTCTTTCCTATCTCATTGCGCAGACTACAACTTATGGCGATAAAGCCTCGACGCCTCTACCCTGCTGGTGTCAGTTGCTTCTTTCTCGTGGGTTTACCGATATATGGCTCAGTGGCCTGCTGGCGTCGACCATTTGCTTGTTTGGCGCCCACAATCCTCGTGTTGGAGTCTTTATACAATGGACCGAGCAACAGGTTGCTCTTCCAGCTGTTGAATGGTTCCTATCCCACGAGATTCCTATCTGGTTCGTATGGTCGAAGAAGGAAGAAGACGCCATCACCGCAAACTCGAAATTAGCCTACCTTCGTCCTCCTAATGAAGTTCTGCAAAATGCTCTCCAGATTTTGTTCCAATCTCCCAGCCTTCCTCTTGCAACACTCATCGTGAAGCACTTTTTCAATCTTGAGCTCAGTAATCCAATCAACGACATTACCTTGAACCTTCTTCGGCTAGATGATTCATCGTCCTTTGTACTCAACCATATTCTCTCCATATTCTCAAAGGAGGATAATTCTCATCTAGATGAGGGTACTGCCTGACATGCTCTCAAGTATTTTCTGGCCAGTCAAAGTGCGGAACATCAGCAAGCCACTTTAGATGCAGTGTCTCTTCCCTCACAAACGATGATTGAGAGAAGCAGTTCCCATGAGCAAATTTTCAATGATTGGAAGGATTATTTCACAGCTCGAGATAAGCGACAAATGGAGCTGGAGCTGGTTCAAACCCCTGAGGAATGGCGAGTCTGTGAGCAACGTGAATGCAATCCACTGACCAAGAGTACTAAAATGTACGAATGGGACTGAGTGAGTTCTTCTGGCGGTGTGGAGCTATATGTGAGGGTCCGTGTCAAGAAGAGTGACTATGAGGAGACCCTGGGTCGATATGGTTCCAAACAGCAGAGATACAGTTCCTTCTTCAATGAGTGGGACTTCTGCCTGGAATTTGCTGGTATTCTGGTGCTTGGGCCTTATGATCCAAATTACGATGACGATGACGATGTTTACTGGCACCCAGATCCTGCTGTCCAAAATGATTCGAACAATTCAAATGAACCTGTTCCTTTCCAAGTCCCTCATCCATCCCATGAAACCGAGGCCAGGGAAGAACGAGGTATCTCTCAAGGACCTATGAATGTTGATGAGCAGACTGGAGATGAGCGTGACTCAGGTCCGAAGCTATACTCAGAGGACATTGTGGATTCTTTGAATTGGGTCTATAGTTACGTAGTCGCATTAGGTGCTTCTCTTCACAACAAGGAGTCTCTTCCCAAGGAACACATATTTGAAGCCCTTGGAATTGTATCGTCGACTTCATGGAACTTACTCTCTGACTCTGAACAAAGTGCTATTCGTACATTTGTCACCCGTCTTTCCTTCAAATCTCAAATGGTGGTGCCGCATCTTCCGAAGGATTTGGACGACCTCAGTGATGAAAACTTTTTGTCTCTTTCATCTCTCTATGACTTCAGATGCTTGAGAAGTCCTGTTACAGGTGTATTCGTCTTTCATTCTCCGAAATCATCAGCAGTGAACTGGTCGCTAGGTGTCAAGTCGGCAAGAGCTGCCCTGTATGTGTGCAGGCATATAATATCAAATCCTGCATCACACACCCTTCTTACTGTAGCTCATCGACTCCTTGATCGCTCTATTCCATTCCATACCCTGATTTCCATGCCATCTTGCTCTGCAGAAAAGCCAGTTGCGAAGCCATTCACTCCTTCTTCATTTCGATGTGAAGGGTATAAATTCACGTTGGCAGATTTCGACGGTGCCTTGTTGTATTGCAAGGCAATCTCGAGACGTCTGGAAGGCCGCACAGCAATACTGCGTGGTGGGATCCTTAGCCGGATTGCCCGAGAATTCCTGAGCATTGATGACGTCTTAACCGGGCCGTCAGTTGAGGTGACTTTGCATCACTGCAGCTTTGTCACATCTTCGGAACATGAGGGGGAGAATTATTGGGATGATGACCTCACAGACGATGAGATCGCCACACTCTGCGGGACATATGTCATGTATACAGGTACGTGTTCCTGTGATAATTATATCCATCTATATTGACTGTCATTCATAGGCCATGGTCATCAAACAAAAACAATTTCCTGGTTCCCACCTCCCAGCGTCTGGGACGAGAGTGCATTCAACTGGCTTGAATGGACGGAGAGGGATGAGATTTTTTTCAGTGACTTGGTCAAAGGAATCGAACAAGGCAAAATTCAGCCTTTAACTCACAAACAGTGGCGGGATAGACTGCGTGGCCACGCACATTCCCGCAATGTGATTGAGAACAATGTCCGATGTTCAAATGAATACCTTTTGCAAAAGCTGTCCAGGATCTAGCCATATTTTTCTTGTCATACTTCACATCTTGTACCTCGTTCGCTTTGTAGTGTTGCATATGCATTACATACCATCTATAGAGCATTTCTTGCACCCTTAGTGTGAAGTGAGGAATGTCCAAGGTCTATTTTAGTACATGCGTGCTCATTCTCGTGACAGGGTGTGCACATCTTGCGCCACATCGATGTGCGATCCATTGTCTGCTGAGGAAATGGTAACTTTTCCTGGACTTTAACAATAAGATAAATCACGTGGAAATATGCGAGATTCGTTAAGAAGTTGACGGGCAAAAATGGGCGAATTTGAAGCATTTTAAGTCTGAGGAAATGGAAAAGCTTCAAGATGAGTGAAGCCTTGTGTATTCTAAACCTTTCGGCGGCTTCTCCATCCTGTAAAACGTCTAAAAAAGGTATAAAAGTACTCAAAGTAGAATATCTCGACAATGTAACAATTTATCTCAATTACTCTATCTCATGCTTGAGTATTATCCTATTTAATTGATAAATTTACGAAATTGTTTTTTTTTGACAATGACTTTTGCATTTCCCCTGGATTCACTGACATGGAATAAAGTTGCCCGCCGGCTGTGCCATGACTGGCACTGACTGGCCATCTATCAACAGGACCCGGGGCAATAGCAAGAATGCTCAGATTCCTATCCGGACAGATTTTTTGAAATTTTGGGCCAAAGACCCAGTGCCAGTCCAGACAAAAATGGGTCGAAATGCAAATCGGCCGGAACCTGAATCCGGAAAAAAGTCAGAGAGGATCAATAAGCTAGAGGCACATATCCGGACAAAAGGAGCCCATGGCGTAGTGGTTCCACATCAACGGTTGGGATTTCACGCCATCGCCAGGAAACTGGAACGCACGGAGATACTTTTGAGCTCGCAGAGGGAATAACGATCACTAGAGAGCAATTTGTGTTCCAAGTATGCCAGGTTTCAGAAAGAGACATTAAGCTAGCTGCCCATAAAATAGAGGAGAGCTATTCTGTCGTTGACTGTCATATCTTTTATCGAATAGCAGTAGCCACTATGTAAATTATAATATAAGGAACCAAATGCATAATCAAACGGAAGAGGATCATAACAGCTCAGTAGATACTAGATAGTGCAAATCCTCACTAATTTTGAGTGTGGCTGTATATTACGCCAATATTAGTCTGAAATGAGAGCAAGTGTGAGTAGCCGTCGCAGATGGAAGAGTGGAAGGGAGTTCGGCGATAAGCGGCATGTCACACTACTGCCAGCCTGGAGGGTTTGCTTTGTTTCAGAATCTCTTACGGCAAACAATGACCTTCGTTTTTCTCTTCATCAGGCAATCGCGCTCACTACTTGATACATTCTCATCTCTAACGACATTTCGGCCTTCCAATATTATGTTCGACTGGAGGAACAACAAATAGAAAGCGACCCGCAAGGTTCGAAGAAATGTAACTTGGCTGCCAATTTTCAACCTGCAGTCTTAATGACATCGTTTAAATTGCAAGGTTCACTCGTCCGTCAGAAAGTCCTCCCAGGACATAATAATTATGTTGACCTATCGTGTTTCTAGCCTGCTCGTGTGCACGCGGGCATTCTCAACCTAATCCCTTCTTGAGGGCGATGTAAGAAGCATGTGATATCCAAATTTATCCTGCTCTGATTTTATAACAGGCTTGACACCGCCTACTTACCCTTTACGCCTTCCACTTTCATCATTCAGCCCAGTGATTGCAACTTTCTCCCAGCGAAGAAGTCGCATGCTTCCCTAGATCTGACATATGTCAGTGCTCCTGCAATCGCATTCCGAGTTGGCACGACCTACACCATGCTCACATGGACGACTTCTTGTGAATCACCAGGGAATTATTCTGAGCCTGGCCGAGACAGCTGAAGGCTCTTAAGAACCTTGCGGCTACAAATCAGACCAACCGTTCCCGCCCCGATCGTCAAGCAGCATATCGATTCTCCTTTCCATCTGGATCATATAAGTCGAGTTCCGGCGTATGTGAATCCTTCCCTTTTGTTCTTTATCTCCCCTAAGCGCCTTTCTCCCTCTCACGCTACCATGCCCTCCCTCGACATCCGCCTTCCTGTTGTCTCCAAAGTCGCAACGCGCGCAAAGTTGGCCCTGAACACAGAGGAAATATCTCGGCGCAGGACGTATAATCAGCAGCTTCCTATCTTCCAACTATGTCCAGACATTCTCGAATACCTCTTCCTACTAGCAACCGAGCTCGAGTATCCTTACCGCCTCCGACGCGCCATCATCGCTTGGTCGCATACCTGTCACTACTGGCGGGTTGTGGCACATTCTGTCAAGGCCTTATGGGCCATGCTTATCGACTTCGATGATCGATCCTGCAGGTGGAATGAGGAAATGCTTCGACTATCTAATCCCTTACCAGTCGAATTGTCTTATCGGGGCGATTTATCGCGTGACACGCAGACGCTGGCTCTTCAAATCTTACATCTCAGTAGGATTCAACGATACTCAGTCACCTGTCGAGACACAGATTGGGCCAATCTCGTCGGGATGCTCAAACGACCTGCACCCTCTCTTCGGAGCTTCCATATCACCTGCCATCGTTTTTTCGCCCAATACGCCCCCCTTCACCCCTTATTCCCCCCAGTCTTTTTGCTGGTCATGCTCCCAATCTCCGTCGACTGGTAATGAATGAGTGTATGATCGACTTTCGATCTCCTTTACTCGCGTCGCTTGTCCATCTCAAAGTAACCAATCTCAGCTACGATCATGCTTTGTCGGCGATTGAGTGGCTGGACCACCTTTGCCAAATGCCATCCCTTGTGGAGCTTGTCCTCGAGAACGCGATACTTCCTTCACGGTATCATCCTCAATCCACTAATGTCGCTTGGAATCCCAGTGATGGGCGTCGACCACCCATATCGCCAAGCTCGTCCTCGACGCTCCTGCGTCTGAGATTTCTGCGCTCCTTCAGCACCTCCCTATGCCCAAGTCACGCAATTGGACGGTCACCTGTCTCGACTCTCGACCAGGATCCGATGTGGAAGCCATTTTGCAGACCTTTTCGGACGGAATTTCGGACGCTGACTCTGTGTATACACATTCCCCTCTCCTCATTGCTGCCAATGAATACGATATTTACCTGCGCTACGGCCTTGTGACTGAAGAGCGTTCTTCCAAATCCTATTTATCCTTCACATTCCATACGACTGCGTATCAGTTCTGGGATTCTCTTTTCCCCTCAGTCGCGGCTGGCCTAGGAGACGCTATTTTGAACGTCACCTCCCTCGAGCTCATCCTTCCCGCTGTACTCCCATCCCTACTTTCTCTCCTCAGGCGAGCAGCGCGGCTGAGCACATTGGCGCGACTCTCTGCCAAGGTGTCGAAGACTCTCCTACCAGAGCTACAGACCTCGTCGTCGATGGGCCTTGAGCGTTTCGGGGTCTTTCTCCCTAGATTGGATAGCATTGTGTTCACAGACGATAAGTCGATGTGGGGCGAGAGCTATCGGAGCTTCATAGCCTTCCTGAAATGGCGTAAGGAAGTAAGCGCGCCTATTCGAACGGTATATTTTTCGGGTTGTTGTATCCTTGAAAGTGTTATCAAGGAGATAACAACACTGGGCGTTGAGGTTGAGGGTGATATGGATGGATTTCGGTGGCAAAACTTCTGAGAGCTGAGCGATTGTAGGTTATTGGCTTGCTTGCGTGTGCTGTTAACGTTCTTATTCCCATTTCAGGAATCCTCACGATTGCCAACGTATTGTATTCCAAGGCGTCTATTGGGCTTAATTAGAAGTCATCTCATTCTTGTGTGAAAGTAGCTCGCCATTGCTTCAAACAACATGCCAGTTATTATTATTGCTTTCGCTTGGTTATAAAAAGAGATGATAAAAGACGGTTGATCAGCGTTCGGGAGATTGTGAACCTGTTGCTTACCCCCTAGTCAAGGATTTTCCGGTTCTTTTTCCGTCATTTATATCTTACATCTTTCTGTCGGGAGGATTACAGTCTGCAAACTATGGTAAATGTTGGATCCGACGTACATTTATCGGAACTTTTTGTACTAATTGTTTGAGTAGGTATGTCGACCCAAACGAGACAAAAAAAGAGATGAATACGTCGAAGGTTAAGTTTGTCGCGTGTCATATTACATACTCCTACCGACCTCAAAGTGTAGAAAATGACATTGATTACGAGACTGCGGGTATGACAGTCAACGGGGTGCGATGGAATTACCAGATATTTTCCTCGCAAGGTGAACCGACCATCGATTACGGAGACGTTGGCGACGTTGCATTCACCAGAATTTGTTCTGGTACCGAGATTCTCAGAGATGGCGGGAGGTCAATCCGGAAGTTGATAGCAATGGCAGGCCGCTCCAGAAGCACCCGCTACTCAAAGGAAGATGGAGGAAGAAACAGCACAGGGTACAAGCGCAAGAATCCAATCGTCATTATCTGTCAACACCACGATAGTTCGCACAACAACAATACTCTGAAGGAGGAGCAACGTTCTCCTGAATCCTTCATGCTCAGGAAAGCGAAAGGAGAACCGATCCACATCGATCTGTCTAATGATAATCATTGTAAAAACATATACTTTTTGTGCTCCCTTAGTGCTGTTAACTATTCATCAATTCTAGGGACGTTTTCCAATCCTCACGTCGACGAAGGAAGGGCCAGGAAGACAATATTTATAGACCTGTCTTTGGAAAGGGACGCACACCCACGTCGTGTAGCCTGTGAGTTCGAACTGGGAGGCCATGTTGAAAATGATGAATTTACAGAGGCAACAAATGGAGCTACAGAGGGCGCAAATGGAGCAGTTTGGGAAGAGGCTTGACCTGCTGGAAGCGCAAAGACGGTCTGATAATGCTGCGACATCTACCGGAGTGTAACCAATTGTCGTTTCATAAATTTCAAGGGCGGATAACCTGCAATCAATCATTGGAGAATCCTTCATCCCAGGCCAACCGCGTTTTTAACCTTAGTTGAGATTGACACTGGTCATTGGCGCATTTGAGGCACAAATGCGAAACAAAAGGTTGTTGCTCATATAAGATGAAGCACTGGAACGAGTACTCCATTTAAGAACCCCATTTAAGAACAATGGATGTCGCCATCAATCAAGGAGCTCAGATGCTGAGAACACAGGTAAAATGTAAATGCATATGAGTCTATTTTGATGTACCCTGGCGGACAATACATTTAGGAGCCATTTTCTAGAGAAACGCGACACACGACATAATAACAGTTTTCTGTAGCTTTTCATTCTCCTAGTATCGTCAGAGATACAAGCATCATAATTCGTGAGTCTCCGAAGTGGGCGGGTTGCGTAACGCCGAGCCTGGGGCGGACGAGATGGTATCACGGATATGCTGTACAAGCTCGCTGGTCTATGAAAAAAGGATCAGACGCATGAAAAGAAGAATCACAACCGCACATACATCGTGAATCCCCCAAACTAGTTTCAATGTCCATACCACACCAACGCCACCCAATATAACGACCCCAGTGGCAATTGAGAAAGCTTTCGTTGCCAATGAAGCAGAGGAAGCATCCATAAGACGCAGGGCAGAGGTAAACGTAGGCTTATCATCGTCGTGGTCCTCTTGGGACGATGAGGGTAGAGTGTCGGGCTGCCCTGATGTCGAGGCTGTCGCTGTCGGCACAGACGTAGTCAGAGAGGGTCTCCTGGGTGGCGGCGACGGTAGGGTAGACAAATCCCCAGCCAGAGGAAGAGTTCCAGCACGTCTTAGCCTAGGAACTACTGAAAACAAGGTGAATCCAGAGTCAACGAACTGCAACCGGCGAAAATTTCAATTTGATGTTTTGTATAAACTTCGAAAGAAGGAAGCAAAAGACTTACTACGTCTGATAGCGTACATTTCGTTATACAACAGCACCTACTCCAGCAGAACGTCGCTAGTATAGTTTTGACTGAAGTTAAGTAGGGGTAAGATAATAGTCAAGAGTTGGCAGTCGAGAGGCAGTGAAATTGCGTCTGATTGACAGTTGCGATAGATTCAAACAACGCCGCACAGCCACTAGAGTCCAACTCCGCGTTAAGTTCAAATTTTCTTCAGTTTGAGCAGGACAATATGGCTCGGATTTGTATTAGGGTATATGTAAGCTCCTATTCTTACACTGCGCAACTACCACAGTAGTCTTCTACGGTTGTTCATGCCCGTCTGGGGTGTCATCTGCATAATCCCTAGATTCCACGACAGGGCCTTCCGATTTGCTACACATCGTCTGTTGTGGAGTGGACATTAAGGTGGGTGTGGTTGCATTTGAGGGAGTGAAACGCATTGGCGATAAAGGTACGGA
This sequence comes from Gymnopilus junonius, assembly GCA_015501075.1. Classification (NCBI taxonomy): domain Eukaryota; kingdom Fungi; phylum Basidiomycota; class Agaricomycetes; order Agaricales; family Galerinaceae; genus Gymnopilus; species Gymnopilus junonius. Next base: position 17,349 of record JADNYJ010000177.1, read on the forward strand.
GACCTTGGTCTCTTGTTGAGATAACGCCGTAGACCTAATTATGATCATATTGAATGATATACCGACGATCTGGACTTCCTGGACATTTGATGAGCTCATTATACATGAAGTATTATTGTAATATCACTTACAATGCCGCTGACTACATAAAGCGCAAGGTTATCTCTGACAATCCATGCTATGAAGTTTATAAACGCCACCGTTGTGTAGAGGAGGCCGGATTCGACAATGATTCGCACAATTATCTGCAAACTGGTGTTCACTTTGGACTGCGCTCTGGAGCTCCCCACGGAATATCGCCGATTAGATCTATCGACCATCAAAATTCTTTTAACCAAAAGACCTGATATGACAGACATTCATAAGCAGTAAAGTGAAAGATAGACGAATTGACCTGTAGTAAGAATATTAAGTGCGGGACTAATTGCCCAGAAGGTTGACCCTGCGGGTTGAAGCTGCCTCGCACTAATCAGAGCGCTGGAACGAAGGGTGGCCTCCACAACTATGACCCAAATTGAAGCACCCAGACAGGCAAGCCAAAGAAGGAAAGGAAGGGCGACGATCCGCCAAGAGCGGCTATAGATAATCCAGCAACGATATATCTAGATGATCCATATCGGTTATCGGAAATAATCTATACATAAGTAAAGCGGTTAATATTGACCAGCATAGAGTCGCCTATCATAGTTTGAAGTTGAACAGAGATCGTCTGATTCATTCAAACACAATCAGTTCAGATGCAGTAACGTATCGAAAATCGCACATACTTTCGCAATGTCAAGCCAGTTCGAGATATCCGCAAATACTCCAGCCGGTCCCAGAGAATCAATGGAAAACACAAAAGCTTGCAAAATCTGGACCAGGCCAAGGATGAGTCCGAACGTAGAGTTCAATATAAGAGCCAACGAGACGGCGAGCATTGTCCAGTGAACATCCTGCCAGTTCTTCCACCCGTTTCTCGTATACGTTAGAGCTTGCACGCAATATCCGGCCGTGATCACATGCATCCCATAGAAGATGGCTTGAAAGAAAAGCTCCAGAATATGTGCTTCCGTGATGGGGACAGGCATAGAGGGGCTCGCATGTTTACGGCGACGAGGGCAGATATATACATCAAACACGCCGTAAACCTTCGATCGGTTCGGACTGACAGACCCTGCCACGAGACCTCCGTCGGAAGGTGTACGTACGTTATACCAGGTGGTCAGTGTTTCTCAAAGTTTTGCGATAGAAGATATCCTTTCGTCCTGTCGTTCAAGCCTCGTGGCCGACACTAGTGGAAAGAATGTCTGGAGGAAACGTATTTTTAGTCTGAACGGGAATAATGACCTAGTGTGAGTACTTACTTACTTGCATAGCCCAGATAACGCCGCAGTACCATCATTTTGAGAAACACGCCGCACGGTTTCCTATTAGTACATCAAAAGAAATGACTTCTCGCGAGTTCTAACATCGTCGATGAAGACATAGAAAGCCTCAGGTTGTAGTGTTGTCCCCGAGGCGATGTGAGGCGAAGCGAGGTGACACTTCGAACCACCTCGATTTGGACGAAGTGGTTCGAAGTGCACCTCGCGCGGCCTCGCGAGGTCGGTGATTGCCGATGTCTTTTTTTCGTCCAATGAGATTGTGGCTATAGATTAGATGTAGACCGTAGATAACGATGCTGTACAGTAAATTATACGAATCTAAACAAACTACGATGAGAAATGGAGTGCCTGTCGCCATGAGCTCATCAAGGGCGGATTCCGTGATAGGACCAGAAATCGTATAATCTGCGTCTTTAGCAAGTTCTTCCACGAAAGACAGTCGTTCGGATCGATACGAAAATTTCAAAACCTGAAGGGCCTCGAGCAATGCCGGAGAAATTCGATTGCGACGCAGAGCACAGGTTTCTTTGCTGGAAGAGAATACCCGTTCGCACGGGACGGAAGATGCTTGGACAGGAAGTACGTCTGTGTAGGAGACGAGAAAGAATGCTGAGGTACATGATACAGAGCTTGGGATGTCGAAGAACAAGCTTCCTGAGCATGATTTTGAGATTGAGAACGAGCATTCTGAGATGGAGGAGGGCTAGGGGAGTCAGGAAGATGGAGATCTGGCACATTAAGGAGCTCATATTCAGCATCCCAATTCATACTGAAAATCTAAGTGCGTTTGAAGGGAAAAAGCGGGGATTATTTCTGAAGATGCGATTGAAAGGGCCATTTTATACCTTTTAGTGAGAGCTCCTAGGCGAAACAAACATCGTACGACGGAAATTCGGTGGTAAAAAAATCAGAAATTTTTATTCAGGCTTCTAGCGGAAGGGAGGACGGAGGAGAAGGAGCGCAATGATTTAAGGCGCTGAGACGCGTTTGGATGCGCGGGCGAGCGCATCACGTGTACAATTTGATGCCACTTCGCGTGACTTCGACGAAGTGACCTCGAACCACCTCGCTGTCATCGAAGTGGTTCGAAGTGCCTTGATTTCGAGCCGAAGCGAGGTACACCTCGAAGCCACCTCGCTCCGGGGACAACACTATCAGGTTGTCAGTACACTCCAAACAAAGACAACAAATTTCAGGAACTACCTCCGATAATCCCCTGTGCCATTTCTGTCGGAAATATACGTAGTGTCAGTAAAGAAGGTGCTGAACATGGCTTGCGATGAGGTGAAATGGAATTCCAGACCCAGGGATGCCTCGAGAGTGGCGAGATGACAGTCGTGAACAACTTATATCGGAAATTGCCGTCTGCGACTGGGGAAATAGCACCATATTCCATATTAAGTCTTGAAATATGGTAAATTAAATGGGTAAAATAGTTTATATAGTTTTACCGTATTTTGTACCCATAGTACGGTGAAAGATATGTGACCAGATATTTTTTGCCAAAGAATATGGTGGCCCTTTAAGTTATCTCTTAACCTCTGAAATGGAGTCCATGACATTCCAGATTCAATTGGATTTTCAGCATATTTTTTCGCAGAAAAATATGTTGTGAGATAAGTATGCCTTGACATAAAAATATAGTAAAAGCATATAGACTATTTTTATCATATGATTTGCCATATTTCATGAGAAAATATGGTATTGCATCCCCAGTGTGCGTCCTGATCAACCAGCGCGCTCCGATGCGCTGTGCCGATACGCTAAGTAATTCCGGGTTCTTCACTTAATCTTATCGCTTCAGCCTTAGAAACATCATCTCCGAGCTCGTTGCCGAACAGGGAGTGAGGGTGGTGAGAATGTCAGGCCATTCTTGGCGGTATGCGCAGCGAAGCTATTCTGGTTGTTCAACGTTTCTCACTACCTTGCAGCAAGCCCTCAAGCATGAACTGCAACCACTGCGCCACTTTTCCCAAGTTTGTTTCTTACCATCACCACCATCGTACGATATGATGTTCCTCAGCGGTCTGCGACTGGTCATGTTAGGTGAGTCTGTAGACATTCATAATATGCCTTGTGGCATTCATCTCACGGACGATACGATACGCAGGAGCGGCATGCTTACTCAGTCTCGTAATTCTGGGAGCGTCGTCTTTTGAGAACTCGAGAACGACTCCCAAGTTTCACTGTGAGAGCCACAAAAAACCATTGATATTACGACTATTGATCATTTAACTCCAGACACAATGTTCACCTTCCCATTTGCCTTGAGCATAATAACCCTCTTTATTATACCAACAGTGTACGTCTTAACAGATTTTTTTTGTTGAGATTGAGCCTCACGATTTATTATAAAAGAACAATCCTTGAACGAAGGGCAAGGAAGAGAGAGAGTCGTCTGACACTGCTTTCCACCGTAGTCTTCGAACTTCCTCTCCTTGTGCTCTTTCTATTGCTTTGGTTTGTCTGCGCACACACAGGAATTGCCGAATTCTTTGGACCCTTCAGGCACTGTGACAGAGGCCAGGGCGTTGGCGTGGTGGCAGCAGGTCTGGATGTGCCATCGCACTGCAAAGTGGTTGCTGTGGTACACGGCTCTTCTTGGCTTACCTGTTTCGCTTGTAAGTATCTTGTTCTGCGTCGTTTACAACTTTATATTGATTGTCAATTAGTTCTAATTATTTCTGCGTTTACGGGCCTTTTCGCTCTCCTGGCTCTCCTCCGCCAAGGAAGCAACGTCTTCACACTCCGACTTTCTGAGCTAAGTATGACAGGCCAACCACTATCAAGCAACAGGAAGATGACTCAATGAGCTTATGAGAACGCTTTTTCTTGTACTTTCTTTGTATATTTCTTACCATTTATTTAGCCTATAATAAGAAACGGAAAAACACTCAACGAAGCATTGTACGATTTTCGGTGAATAAGTGTTTGGCTTGCATAACCTTACAAACCCCGAGACAAAGAAAATGGACAGAGCGCATATAAGGGACCAACATAGACAATGTGTAGATACCCAGAACCAACAACCGTCGCTGTAAATGCGGTTATATACCTGATGGAAGGTAAACATTACAAGGATGAAGAATGGTGTCGTCAAGGAACATCCCAAAACTAAAGGCTGGCGGCATACTACACCTCATACCTGTACCTGTCAAATATACTTGGCAAGCCTCAAGATCGCACAAAGTAATGCCGGCGGTAACAGTTCTACTTTGAAACTGGAGAGAAATGCCTAGGGTGCAGTCATTTTGACGCGACGTTTTCTCGTGTTAATCGGAGTGCTCGAAGAGCAGAGACCATATAGAGGGATCGAGTGACACTTATGAGCAAAGATGGCAAGTTGCCTGCTAGTTTCTACATCCCGCTGTTACCATCCGTCAACGGTTCAATTCCAATTGATGATGATCACCGCCATCATACCGATCCAGGCGTCATACCATTTCAACACACACTCTGGGTACACGAATAGTTGTTTGCTTCACCCTTCCGCGATTTTGCTATGCAACAGAGTAAGGTGATAATTTACAACTGACCTTTAGAGTCCAGTTCTGGACTATCTGCTTCGGCTACTTCGATGGACTGTAAATGGTGTACAGAGTCAGCGCTGACACCAAGAGCCCTGAATTGCTCGACGTATGTGATAGAGATTGACATTTATTACAGGGGCTCGTGAGATGGCTGGCATGTGAGCGGTACAAATCCATGGTCCCTGACATACTCCCAATACGGACTTGGTCCATTCTTATAGGTCAATAACGTCTGGAACGGAAATGTATCTATGTTGGCGATGAAACCGAAGTCTATTCCTCGGCCTTTCTCTAAAAATCTGTTCAAAATCGCTTGAATGAACATAAAATAGACAACTTCAACTACTATAATACAGCACACACGTACCTGGCATGCTGCCGGAACTCTTTTGTTTCAGCGACTCTCATTTATAACCGTGGTTCCGTAATATCTGCTCAAGCCACAAAATGCGGGGATTTCCAAGTCAGTTTAGGAATGGATATGTTGGACTGCTCACTCGGCGTCCTTGAGCAGCGGGATAGCGGATCTTGCACAGAGTAAATCTGAGTGCTAAGATGTTGACGGATGAGTAGCGATGACGAGAACCGATCATTGCTTGGCATAAAATAAGCGCTAGTGGGGTTAATGCATCGATTTCGACACATGTTCTCTTGGTCTGCTATTCATTGCAAGTTACTCTTCGCCAAGAGGTTGCATTAAGCTGTGTCAAAACATTACCTACGCCGTGCAGCCCTCGCGTTAGTCTCCGGCCGACGCCCGACCATCCCTAATTTGGCTATCATATCCAAAGATAGATTTGTTGTAGAGGTCTACATCAGAGTTGCTCCCCCGCGCCTGGTATATAAAGGAGTCTGATTTCAGCTCTAAAATTCAACAGCTCATCTAAGATGTTCTCTACTCTCGTGGTCTACACTCTCCTTGCACTCAGGATCTCTACCGTCACTGCGTTCCCAGCCTATGAATCTCTCGCTGGGCTGACGCGTGAAGAGTTGGATGCTGCTGTTTCGACTACGAAATTCGTTCCGCCTCCATCACCCCCTGGACCTTTGTCCGACGATTCTTCCAAGTTGGTTAACAATGCTGCCCATCCTTATCAGCCTCTTAAGCCGGGAGATCAGCGTGGCCCATGCCCTGCACTTAATACTCTTGCATCTCATGGGGTAGGAAGCACTCTGTGTTAACTCTTATGTCGTCTTACATATTGCCCAGTATCTTCCTCGTAATGGTGTCGCTACCCCTGCTCAAATTGTCACCGCTGTCCAAGAGGGTAAGTCATTAACAGGGGTTTCAATAATGTTATATTCAGCTCACTTTACGCAGGACTTAATCTAGAAAACTCATTCGCTCGATTCCTTACCTACTCAACTTTCCTTGTCAATGGAAACCCTCTTACAAACCTCATGAGCATTGGGGCAGCAACGTCGGCAACTGGTCCTAACCCCCCTAAGCCTGCCACGGTCGCTGGACTTGATACTCACAACAATTGCGAAGGTCAGGAATCATTCACGGATACATATAAGACCCTTAAACTAATTGCCATATATCACTCAACAGGTGATACCAGTATGACCCGAGGTATGTAACTGTCGGCCGCATCTGGTTCCTTTAAGCTGGAATATTAAATTAGGGGATGCTTTCTTCGGAGACAATCACAGCTTCATGGAGGATCGTTTCCAAAATGTAAACCGGAGAGTAAAATTCTCTTCCTTACATGATACTGATTTACTGCGACCAGTTCGTCAAGTACAGCAACAAATACGGCGCTGGCAAATATAACTACACGGTCGCTGCTCAACTGCGCAAGTTCCTCATCCAGGATTCCATCGAGAAAAACCCCCAGTTCACTTTAGTCTCTCCTCGCGTTTTCACTGCATTTGCGGAATCTGTCTTCCCTATCAACTTCTTCATCGATGGACGTGACAAGAGTGGTCAACTGGATCTCAAAGTTGCCCGTAGCTTCTTCCAGAACATGAAGTTCCCACCTGATTTCCACCGCCGCGACGGGGCCGTCAGCAATGTAGGACAGGACGTTGTGACCAACTTTTTGCCTAGCTTCAAGCCGGGATTTAATGCTAGGGGCGTCAACAGCTTCGTTGTTGACCCTACTTCCGCTACCTTGACACAGCCGTGCGTCCGTTACACCAACTTCGTCAACAAGAACATCAAGCAACTCTACCCCAACCCAACTGGCAATCTCAAGGAGGCTTTGAAAATCAATTTGCAATTTTTGTACGAAGCCACCGTCGCTGCTAACGACAACTGCACTCAAGTCTTCCCTTATGGCCATTAGGTATCGTATTACTAATTCGACCGGCACACATTACCATTATTTTATTTAGTATCTACTTGCTTAAGGAATAGCTACTGAGTAGCTATACTATTTAATAGTGTACGTCGGCAGGATTGTACTAATATCTAATAACATTCATTTCTCGTGGGTTTAAAACATGATATGGTTGAATCCTTTCCGAATTCAACCAGTAAGGCCTCTCCGTTTCAAACTATGTTTGAGGCAAAATTTGAGGCTAGAATTGCTCCTTGCTTGGAAACTTATTTGTTTTAATTAAGGGACGTACTTGGGTCCGCAAGCATTGCTACTTGATGCGCCAACTAGGATACTACCTGAAGTCAGCAGAGTAAGGTGTCAAGGACGAGAGATAGGCACAATTTTTCTGGGGATTCATACATCGAATGTATTTATCCATTTTACAGCACAGCTATCAATGGTCACTTCCGAGGCGGCGCCCCTCTCCCTGTTCTTGACCTTGAAGGATCATCATCAATATCAATGGCAGAGCAACCCGTTTCCCATTACTTGCCCCACATTCTTCAACTCCATCGTCGCCGCATTTACGATATGAAACAAGTTCCGTCGACGCGCTGGAATGGCTCAATGTACAGGGATGACAGCCGTCGATGCTTGGTCGACGCTACTCGATGGCTATGTAATGCTGTGCTAGCCGCTACTCGGCTTCGGACTTCAGCCCGATGTCGCCGCTTTTGGGAGTGGTCGGCTTCCAGGGATTGACCAGGCTGGCATCTAATCTTATCGGCTCATGGTCTTCCGGTCGACATTCGGACTTCTAGATCTCCAATCTGTGCTATAAAACCTGCACTGATCTTCGAAATTCGATAGAAATTTATTTTATCATTTACTTTACTTTTACTTCTAATGACTGCGGAAGGTTCTAGGCCATCGATCCATGCTGTGTAGCAAGAGGAGCGACTAAAATAAATTGGCGATACGACCTGAGACATAGAACACCATATAAAAACTCCCGAGTCAGGATCGCTTTTTGTCTGCAGTAACACCCTTTCTGTCCATCCTTCACATGCTCAGGATTTTGAAGCACAACAAGGCGTCGAGTGTGTCGAAGGAATCTGTCGCACCGGTAGAGGAAAGATGTAAGTCCCACCCTTTTGCTGCATTTTTGCCGCAATACACTATCTCATCACAACCACCACTCTACCCAGTACCACCATACTCAGCCGTAGACCCGGCGTATCAGCATCTACCTGTGATACCAGCTCCTTTACCAGCGCACTACTATGATCAGTACGCCCGAGAGTACGAAGAGTTCATTAGGACGAGGATGAATGGGTCGCAGGAGCCAAAGAGAAAGAAAAAAAAGTCTGTATGGAAAATGATATTTGTGGTTATTGGAACTTGGTACGTTTATTGCTATGGCCTCATCCAACAACCTTCCCTCTGAAATTTGCTTTACAGCATCCTCGCTTTCTTTGTCGCTGTCGTTCTTTTTATATAGGATTGCTTTTACAGCTTGCCTTGCGACCGCTAGTTTGGTATATGTTCGAAGACTTACAAAAATGCATTGCTTTCGTCCACATAATTATTTTATGTTCTACCACCCTAACTCGAGTTCAACGTCAACTGAGCGCGTACGCACTGCGCGATCGTCGCGTGTCTATGAGTTATGGCACGGACCTTCTCTGTAAGTATAACCGTTGCCTTTTTCCTCGATACTCTCAACCTCAATCAACTTCGCACGACATGCATTCACTGTCCTTGATATATCTTAGTACGATATTGGTTGAATAGATCCTCTATTAACTCTTGATGTCAATCGTAATAATTGAGAAAGCGCAACTCGGCGGGATGGTCTCGGAAGGCTTCAAAGAGGGTGCGTAGGAGTCGAGGGGAAGGCTGGCAGGGGCTGAGAACCATTGTCGAAAAGTCAATGCTAAGGGATGGCTTATGTGACTAACCATTGTCGGAGTAGCAGGTCGCGCCACCTACTGATCACTTGTACCACCTGACAAAACCTGGCGCATAAGAGAGAACAAGTTATCACTATCTATGAAAAGAAAGGATACGTAATTAGACTGACAAAGAGACTTGCTCGAAAGTGTATTTTCGTTGAGCCGCAGGACTCAACAGTTCCTCCGAAGTTGAAGCTTCGTAGATTTGACCGCATTCGGAAGGGTTTTATACATTGAAGTCAAAGTATTCTTTAACATAGGAGGTTTGAACCCTCGGGCAGTATATTGTATCCTTTATGTTAATTTAGAATCGTTTCAACTGGAGCGTGCTGAACGAACTCACAAAAAATTCACTGAGTCTGCAATCGACCTAGACTAAATGTTCTATCGTTGAAGGTAGGTAGCTTTCAACTGATGTACGAAATTCGGGGCATCGGTTCTGCGCATCGTTGAATGTATTTCCTGGTTGAGTGTGACTGGAGGCTTGCAAAGAGTACCTATAGTACGTCGGCGCTGCCCACCTGCCGAATTCTATTTATAGTTCTGCTGTGGAGGAGGAGCAGCGTCATCCGGGTTGTTGGAGCTGCATCCACCCTTTCTTCAACCTTATTCGCCATGAAATTGCGATGCTTAAATCCGCCTTGACGTATACGATGTGTGGTGTAGCTTCAGTGGTGATTACGGAAAAAGAATTGGCAGTAAAATTGATTTGAAGACAACGTCGTATGAGAATATGCTGACACCGTTTATGGTGCAAAAGAGAGCAGCGGTGCAAGAGGATAATAAACACATATGCATCTATCAATCGTTCAGTCACTTATCTAGACAGTACGTGAATTACGCCTACCACCCGACGGTGTCTCCGTGTGTATTCATAATTTCAAACGGCCCTGTCCAAATTTCTGGAGGAGTGAGCGACGGATCCGGAGGTAGGAGCCCTGAGGTTCAAGTACCTGATTGCTTACTCAACGTGAACTAGGGACCATAAGCAGTATTCCCTGAATAAAAACTTGGTTGGCTTTCGGTCAGAGAGCGATTGCGGCTACGGACAACGCGTCGGTATTGGACGAAAGAAAACATAGAGAATCAGGGAAAAATATGTAGCAAAGAGGAAGATCAGAATCATAGTCAAAAAATGGTGTAAGAAATACACTCAGCCGAAAAACGAACGGCATAGGAAGGAAGGAGGCCAAAGGAAATGGAGGAGAAAGACTTACCGAATTCCGGCTATGGATGGCAGCGCCGTGCTTCACTTATATCACAGGACTTGGGACATGGCTGTTATCGAACGACGACTTCTGTCTCTCGGTGTCGCAACTTAGGTTGCCACAAGCGTAACAAAGGGTGGCTTCACGCTCAGCAGGCTGGACTAATTCCAATAAGTAACATTAACACTACCAGGCTTTGGCAAAGATGTGAAGCTGACATGCTTCTCTGCAAGAGCAATCAGTGGCGTGGTGACAATGAGCATAGGTCGCCCGACTTCTGTCCATGGAGATTGAGAACTTGGATTATCCTGAACCAAAAGAACTGAGAACCTACCATGGGCTTCGCATGATTGATGATGATTCAGGCGCGTCCGAAAGATTATAACACCATTAACATACTTCAAAATGCCAGAAATTTAAAGGAGGATAGATAATAAAAATGGAAAGTAAAGGTGCAGGATGAAAAGATACGAGAGTCGCAGGAATACCTTTATTTGTGTGTATTGTATTCTCGCTCTTTCGGCTTTACCTGGCCTTAGCTTATCCAAACTAGCGTCCATCCTTTGCCGTAGTCAATGCTGGGATCATTGTCGTCGATATAGATTTGGGTTGAAGAGTTAGACGTTGGTAGTTTAGTACTAGAATCTCCGAGCTCGCTGGAACTGCAGGATTTTATACGTCTTCACTTGGTTTTACATTTACCTTCACTAAAGACTGAAGTACCCCTCGTCTACTGTAATTGGAATAGATTACTGGGGGATTGTGATTCAATTTTAAAGACCACGATAATTGGGCATGATCTAATGCAACAATGTAGCTAATCACGTCCGTATGGGCTCGTATCAAATTCGAAAAGTGTGCCAAATTCCAACGCATGAGATAACTTGCAGGTGAAATGAGAATAATTCTCCAATGAATTGATTTTCTCTCTGCGAAGCTCTACCATGACTGATTCGCAGCGCGTCTGTAGCAGAGCTTCGTATTCGTACAAATTTATTGCTGCCTTTTTCCTGTATAAATATGTCATTTTGATTTCGAACCTGGAGCCCTCAGCCATTACTCGGCCAACCTCTGAAGAGAAGGCAACCCAGTCGGCATCGAGTAGGACTTCGGGCTCAGAAAGGTCACAGTAAGCTACCTTCGCTTCGACGACCAAGCTTCCTAAAGAAAACGAACGAACAGAAGAAAGCGTTCGGAGAATAGAGACCAATCTATCCTGGGGAAACAGTACATGGGCGTGCAATCTGCGTAAACGGGTTGAGTGTCGAAGATCTACGGAAGCATGAAATCTCCCATTGCCTTGGGAATTTAAAAGTTAATGACGTAAATAAATTCACAAGAAAACTCTTACAGGCAGTGCGAGTTGTAAGGAGTTGAAGTTCTTCGAGTGCATCAATAGATAAATCGATGATTTTCTGTTCACATTTGAGGTCCGATAATATGTCCGTGTAGATGATCAACGATTTTAGCTGAGATACGTCTATAGCATTGAAAGAGTTCCCTCCATCTGGCACTATATTAAGAAGTTTTGACATGGCACCCTGCCCTAGCTGATATGCGAGGCGCTGAAGTTGGGCAGAAGGTAATTTCTGGTGCCTAGAATCGGGCCATTCTTCAAACTCGACCTCTAATAATTCGAGCTCTGTCACATTGACACAACTTTCCACCATCTCAATTGGTACATTTAAGAGTCGGTGAAGAGACAGAGTAGTGATGAATGGAGCAATGAAAGGCAGGAAAAAAGTGTTCAATAAACGACCGGTATCTTCTAGTGGCAGCGTCTCGAAGCCATCGTCTGCTCTTGTATCCGCTATCATTGTTAATTTGCGAAGTGGCTTCCCGGAAGTTGATATGCATTCCAGAATACTGAGGAATGAGGGATCCTCGTACATCCAGGAAGGTTCGAGATCAGTGCATTCTAGACTGAGTTCTTCAATATAGTGCGCAATGTCTGGGTGGTCGTGGATAATTTGGAGCAAGTTTTGAACAATATGTTGCCGTTTAGATGAGGGATCGCCTCGGATGTGGATGAATGAAAAAATTTGGAGCTGTGAGCGAGGACGAAAAGATCGACTGACGAGCGCACATTGTTGTAGATTTCCTCCTAGAAAGCCAGTACAGCCTGGCTGGGAATCCGCAGCAATGTGATCGATGATGTTGTCGATGAGCTCTTGTGATAGATTAGCAATTGGAGGATCGTAAGTCATAGGAAGTGTAAATGTCAGCTTCTGTGCACTATTCTATGAAACACAGTGGAAGGGTACCCGCAGATGAAGTATCATTTATAAGCCAATGATTCTTCCCACACAGTCATGCCTGTCAAAGCCAGCGGTAATTAGTTCCGTGTCTGTGTGCGATTCGTATCCACGAAACTCGAAAGCCTGCCAAGTTATTCTTTCAGAGATAGCCCTTCTAAGCATGATTAAATGCGAGAGTTATAAGTCTAAGATGGCACTCTTATGGTGCTATGGAATTCTGGCACTCAACGTCACTGGTTTCTGCATTGGTCGAACTGCACTTCACCTGACATGGTTGTGGAAAAGCTGTGGGTGATCATCTTGACAGCCGATACATCATGTTCTTTCAAATTTGAGCCTCTTCCGATTGACTCTACTCATTTCGCATATTTCACCACACCGACAACTTAAAGGTATCCCTCCCTCTTTTAAATTTATTGTGGAAGCATTGTGACTTAAACAAAGGCGCTCTGTATTATTTTACTTCTCATTTTGGTACTTGAAAATCAAATGGTCGACAAGATAAATCACCTGCTTTAATGTCCGGAAATTTATAAATGTACACATGACACACACATCGATACTGACTTGATTGTAGTGTGGGTTTCAGGCTATAAGAGGGGGGAAAAGCCGTAAGGTCTCGTATATATAAAGGCTGGATTGGCTTATGCCATTTCCCTAGTTATCACTGGTCGATTTCATCCATTGGGGCAGGCCAATCTGGCTCGGACCTGGGAAGCTGGGCTCGGGAACGCGTCGAGCAGGCCGCGCGGTGTCGCGTCGCACGCAATGGCAGGAAGCAAGGCAAGAATGGATTCGGTGAGCGCGCTGGCGCTGTCTACAAATGAACATGCACGTGATGACAGATCTACTCTATCTAATCTAGGTGTGACTGTGTCGCGGTGACCCGATCTCACTGTCACACCATCTATAGACTACCGCAACTCAGGCGCTGGTCGCCCCGATTCTTAGTATGCACACCCACTTATTCGCTTTCCTTATACTCTTATCTACTATTCTACATGAGTGCCCAGTACATACCCCTATCCGAACGCCGCTGCCTATAACTTGATTGCGACAGATGTCTCCTGTGTGCCCTTGCCCTTGATCCTAGATCTTCCAGCTAGTTCAAATCAGGTTGACACGGAGATATTGCTTGACGTGAATAGAATGGTAATCCTCGCACCCATTACCGTTACCTTTTAGCAATAGACTGATTGAAATATATATCCTGGCTAACCTTCAAATCGATGCCATGCATAAGGTCTTGGAAAGTCCCAGCCACACGAAACATAAGAAAATCCTGTGGCAAACATTTGGAAAGAAATTTCGATCACAACGCAATCAGGGCTCATGTCGACCATTTAAGGACTGGAAGAATAAAACTTTCCGAAGTTAATTCTGCTCAAATAGAAAGTGGTTCGCGTGCTAAAACTAAACGCGGCGGTACGCCAATGCCGTCGGTACTCTTCGGTCCTGACTATCATGATCCAGACCAGACGTCAGATACCGGAAGAGTAGGTATGCTCCTCCATGAAGCAACTCATGCTTTATTCGGAACGAAGGATTACTTCTCAAAAAATGACAAACAGGCCGTATTCAAGTCAGATCACCAAAGTAAACCACACGCCGGCTTATCAGGATGTAAGTCCAATAAGATTCTTGCTAGTAATATGACGTTGATTAAGAGCATTCTTTCAGATATGGCGGAAGGGGAATACCACCAGCTGAAAAAGGTAGAATTCTCGGAAATGCACAAGAAGGCGGATTCATGGAAGGCTTTTGGCTATCACGCCTTACATGGAAAACCTCATCCTCATCTCAATAAGCAGTTCCTTACGCCATCATCAGCAACCGGAGTCCAGGGTTCTCACAGAGAAGAACGATCTAAGAGCCCAGCTGCCAGTGGCTCCAAGAAGATCGAATCCCAGTCGTCACGCAGGGCTCGTAGTCGTCAGCGATCTAATAGTCGGACTTCTGAGTCCATTGTAAGAAGGCGCCTCCTTCACCGTCGAGAGGTCGTAGTTCACACAGAGCAGCGAGTGTGAGTAAGTGATCAGTTGCGGGGTAGTCTGTTGCATGTAGACTTGATATTTTTGTTTGAAAATGTGGATGGTCTTTTTCAAACCAGCTCCTCTGTGACCGTGCTGACATACAAGACCAAATAATTTAAAGGTCACACACAGCCACCGTTCTAGACCGACCCATGCTGCGCCAGTGAGGCCTTGTAGGCGCTAGACTATCGCGGACAGCTCTAGATGTCTTCGAGTGTGTGTATACCTGATTGGGCTTTTTCAGCGTCCTTTTTGACCTTGACCTTCCCTCTTAACAACTTCCCATCTCTTTTCACCCTCACTCATTTCCCCTCAAGCATGAGCGATTTCGACGACTCTTCACTTACACTTCACACCAACGAGGAGTTCTCTGGTGCCAACCACGCCGGGCCCAGTTCCCCCAGCGCTGCTTATGAGGGTCAACACAATTACCTACAGTGTCTCAAGGACGCGTCAGCCGTCTCTGGGCCTTCTAACGGTTTGTCCCATTGAACAATATAACCCTTCAATCGCTGTCCTAACATTCTCCTCACGCAGAAGAGCACAATGTCAAGCCAAGACGAAAGATACGCAGTGGCGCCAATCCATATAGTAGGCTTTCCGCACCTGCTCGCTCGCGTCATAGACCAGATTACTGACGACTACGACTACGTTCAGGGTACCGCGCTCAAATTTCTCCACCACCTCGATCTTTTACATCGGCCATCGAACAACTTCACCACGCTCCGACGCTCTCACTTGAGAGATTGGCGTTTAGGATGGATCTGGAGGATTTGAGGCGAAACATGATGACGCAGAGGCAGGAAACCTTCCAACCTTACCCTCCACCTCGTAACTCAAGGGAAATCATTTCGATTGGCCCGCGCCATGAACACTATTCACGTTCTCCGGTTGACCAGGGACATCGAACGCCAGCACCATACTCAACGGCGAAAACTACCAGGAAGGCGAGGGACTTTTCGAAACGCGGCATTGGAAGGGACTCTCAGAAGGGCAGCGACCATCGCGGCGAGCGCGCTATTCCGCCTTCTAGGGTGTATGAATAGTCGACATTACTTTCGAACGACGGCGGAGGGATCTAAATCGAGTGACTTGTTGAGGACTGGCGACAAGGATGGATTTTGGAATACGAGACTTGTGTTTTCATAGCCAGGTGAAGCTTGTTACATTAACCTATGTATACAATCTTGTAACCCATAGCACGAAGGAAATGTTCTGGATTTGTTGATTTATACCCAACCGTCAGAGTAAACGTTGTGGAGGAAAACGGTCCCAGCGAGTCAAAACAAGTCTATGATCAGGGAAATCCGAAACTGGGGATGCAAAAACGTCCTCTAACTTGATTTGGAATCAAATCCTTGAAAATAGGCCCGTTTCCTGAAAATGTGTACACTGAGAGAATGGCATGCGGAAACCTTGGGTCGAGCAAGGTAATTTTTGCGGCAGAGAGCCTGTTACTGTTCGAGAACTAAGGTATGTGGCAGACAGATGCTTCCAGCCATACGAGCGAGGTCATTCGAGGCCGCGCCGGGTTATGGAGATGGATGACATACAGTGTAATGGTGGTCCTTGGGACAATATTTCTTATTTCGAAATTTATTGAGTCAAATTATAAATTTAGGCCATGAAAATTTTCACGACTATGTATGACCCTCTTAAGTACCTATTATGCAATTTTTGGCCGTAGAACCTGTAACTAAAAGCTCGTAAAGTAGTCAAAATGAAGGAGGATGAAAACGTCACATTTTGTGGTCCTTGGGACACCCGTGACATAGTGACAACTGCTCCGAAACAAGCATGCCGAGTCAAGCCGCGTGTTATCTCACGCAATCAGTCCAGCTCATTCTCATCGTCTTCTTCATCGTCCACCTCTTCATCGTCCACGGTCTCCTCCAAACTAGGCGGAAGCTTCGGTTTCCGTTGAAGCTTTGGCTTTTTCGGCATGTCCTTCTTCAAAACACCCTCGGATGCACGCTTTTCACAGTCGAGTTTCCACAACTCAACGGCTTTCTCGTGTCGCACCTTGATTGCTTTCCACTCCTCTTCTAGCTTCGCCCGAGCCCCCTTTTTCGCAACTCTGGCGTCTTGCCTCGACTTTTTCTCTGCTGCAGCGGCGGCCTTCCTTTGCTGTTTCTCATAGATCCCATTCCGGATGTCGTCTTTCGTATAAACAGTTGCTTTGCTTGTGTCAATTGTAAAAGTGCGATCCGAAGACTTGTCGGTTTCTTTTGCATACAATGCCCCATTCAGCTTTCGTAGATGGATATTTTGGACAACCATAGTGGCATGGGCACCCTCTATTATCCCATCCTGAGCATGAACATGGATGTGAGCCATTTGAAGGTTTGTTCGCAAGACGCCGTTCTCTTCTTGCAATTGTTGACGAGTTTTTTGGGAATTAGGGCTTTGGTAGGCAAGTGTCCAATCTGGAGCTTGCAGCGGAGGCATGGATTCGAGGATGGGGTCTATGATTGGCATTGAGGAGGTAAGTTTGACCTTGGAGACTAAAAATGAGCCGGACGATGTTGATGCCAGCCCGCTATACAGGATCCTCATCCTCTTGGTCGGGGTATAAAGATCTGGGTCAATTTCTGGCTCACGAAGTCGTCTGCGAGAGGGCGTGGTAGGCGCCAGAGGTGTGCTAGGTCTAGTTTCCGTCCCGCCGCTGGCTGTCACCTGTGCATGCGAATGCGTTGTTGGAGATGTCATAAATGAAGTTGGCAGGTTGGCATTGAAAGCCGCCATCACGGTACGAACAGGAGTGGACTGAGGAAGCGGAAAGCTTCCTTTCACGGATGTTGTCTGGCTCGGCTTCATCTGGGCTTCCGTAATGACATCGCGCGAGAACGGGTGCACGCCAGTAACACGGAAGGCTGCCAGGATGTTCTGCGATGTGAAAGCCTTCTGATAAGCGCGACTCCAGAGTACGGTGAAGTCCGATTTTAGAACACGCCGCATTTTCTGCTCTTCGAAGCTGACAATTTCTGCTTTCCAGGCTTCTTTCATCTTCGCAAAGCATACAACATCAAGACCTTGGAGGGCATGTGTGCAGTGGGCAGGATATCCAAGGAGGATGATGTTATTTGCTCGGGCATAGTCGATGAAGTCGAGGGTATAATGGGAGCTGTGACCATCAAGAAGCAAGACACGAGGCTTCCCGCCAGCCTTCTCTTTTGTGTCGGTGTCAAAAACGTGCTCAAGCCATTGTCGACCAAGTTCGCCATCTGTCCATCCTCTCTCAGAGGTCGCTATGCTAGGTGAGCTTGGTATTATGTTTTTCAAATTACAGGAATTCAAGTACTCACAAAGCATCCACCGTATTTCCTTCAGTCCAGCTCTCCTTAATATTTTTCCCCTTGAATATGAGCAATGGTCGGACACTGGTTCCATTGGCACAAATGGTGACAACGGCCGTAACATTCTCTCTGTCAGCACCTCCTTGTTTATGCTGAGTTTTCGTCCCTCTCTCTCCGAGTACGCGATCTTTTCCTCCGTAAGCAGTCGGAAATCCACTCTCGTCCATTCCGTAAAGATTTTTTGGATCAATACCAAGTTTGACAACCCACTCTTCTAGAATATCAAACCATGATTTAACCGCCTCTGGATTGAGATATTTTGCCCGCTGCATGTCCAGTGGTTTACTCCAGTGAGTTGCTAAACGTTCGTGGCGATCAATGAACCCAAAAATCCAGGAGTTACTGAGTGGCTCGCATTCAGTCCCAAGACGGCTTTGTCGAATGGCATTTCCAAATTGGAGGACCTCGCGATGCCTAAGAGGGAAGCCTCGACTCGCGTTTTCAATAATGAAGTCAACGAGAACCTTCTCCTCGGCTATGCTCAGCTTCTGCTTTGAAGCATTAAACTCCAGCATAGTCTTTCCTTTCCTGTTAATGTAGCGCTCCAGAGTAGATTTTGGCACACCGAAGTCATGTTCAATTTTGCGATAAGAAACCTTGCCCCCGGCCTCTTTTGCAATGAGATATGCTTTTGCAGCTTCATTGAGGCGATGTAGGTTGGCCTGATTGGTTTTGTGCTTCTTGACACGCTCTGACAGCGCGCCCTTGGTCATTCTCAGACCTGTCAAACTGTGGGGAAGGGTGGGAGAGAAGCAAAGAATGGTGGTGCTGCTGGGCATCAGCGCATCAATCAACAGAGGGTGTCACGCTCTCAAGACGCGTCGCGAGCACGCGATTTGCGAGGTCAATTTGGCACGGATTTTCCCCAACCAAGGTGCATTTTAAAGGTGAGATCATGGGCTATAACGTGATATAAATTTTATGCCACAAAGTTGTGCAGATCAAGCAGGATTCCTTGATAGAAAAGTGCGATCTCCAAAAATAGCATTTTTTCAAGGGTAATGACGACGTAGAGACAGCTGATTTGCTTCATTTTGGCTGAAATTTGAATAGAATGTTTTTCTTATCTATTTCCATAGACGTGCCAAATATGAGGTCAATCGGGCGAGATTTGAGGGCATAAATCGTGTTTGTCCCAAGGACCAACAGTGTCCCAAGGACCACCATTACACTGTATTCCTAAGAAGTACATATGATCAAACCAGTATAGGAGATAGGGGACTAGCTTACCATGTATACACAGACATAGCTTTCAGATTAGAAACCCACGCGAACCTGTCGGCTGCCGTTCATGTTGATGACCGTGATGGGATAGAACAAGGAAGAGATCGAGTTGAGGAGATGTGAATCAGTTTGGCGATAGATAAATAGAAATGATATTGGTAATTGAGCGAATACGAGGAGGGTAAACCTCCTCGAATATTATCCCGGTCAATATCTCTTGAGCTATAACAATCTCCGTTTAACACTCTTGTCAGCGAGGGATAATCCCCAGCCAACAGCGAAGTCGCCCGGCGGTCTTGCAGCTGTATGTCCGGCAATAGAGTCCAGGCCAATATGGGTCCATCACTTTTTTCCTGATTGGTTGAACTCATGTGTGTGGAAGTCGGAGACCCGTTTAGAAGGAAGGGACGGTGAAAACATTTGCGTTCTAGAGCAATAGATGTGAAATAAGAAGGATGCCAATATCCGGAAAAGAGCGGTGGATTATTCGATTTTCACGTTCGAGGGTGATCATGCAGTGGGAAACTGAAGTGAGGCCCGAAGGTTCAATTGAGCTATATTGAAGCGAATGAGAATAACGGACTCTGATGAGAAAAGCAGGTCGCAGATCAAAGATCGTCCGAAAACAGGATGGAATGCCGTATGGAGTCTCGGCCGAGAAATGGGCACGAAGGTGCGTATTCATTACGAGATATAAGACGCGCTGGCATTAATGAGTCATTTGGCAGCCGGACCGTATGCTACTAGTGAGGAATCCACATAAGACAGGTGACCGACAACGAAGATCGCTCACGAAACAAATTACGACACGACTTTCTAGTCCCCAAGTCGTCAGCAAGCTGGCACAGTGGGTGGGCTTGTGTGCCAAGAAAAAAAGGCAACGGTCGGTGAGAAGATTGAGCTGTTCGAGTGCTCGTTAGTTCTTATAAAGCTCGGACGCCCTATTCATAGCCTCATTCCAGAAAAGGATCAAAAAGAGCTCGATTTGGCTGCGTCATTCAGATGGATAGCAATTCTGCACTGAGAAGTTGTCGGTATATTCCAGAAATGAGGAATCTTAAAATACCTGTAGCTGCCTTATCCAAGAAGTTCAAGCCCAACTTATACTGCACCATTACACAGAAGAAAGTATTTCTGTCAAGGAGCAACGCCATGAGTGAGGAACAGATGGGTGCCATGTCACTATAACTTTAAGAAAGCGACGAACCGATGACAAGGTCCCCGAATGGACCCGAGCTCTAATTCCCACACATGCCAGCTTAAAAAGGAATTTGATGGCGGCGCGGCCTTCCCGCTCCTTTTGCAAGTTTTCTCAACTCCGAGTCATTTCTCCCATTTCTTACTTAACGGGTATAAAACGTTAGCCTGGTCGATCTGGCTGCTATCGGTCAGCGCTAAGCTTCTTCCCTCAATCCTTCCAAATGTCGGTACTTCTCAACACTCGTTCAGCTGCAACCCACCTGGACCCTTGACCCAAATTCTGTCCTCGCTGGCGTACCTTCATCCCTATAACTTTTCACTAATCTTCATCCAAGTCTCCTCCTACGCACTGGTTTCATAACCCTTCGACAATCGTATTCGATGCTATGTGTCTCACGCCGTTCATCTTAGGGCACCATTATCCCGGAAGAATCTCAGCGCCGACGTCAAATGTAACTTTTGCAATTGAGCTCTCTGCTATGTGACGTACTAGCAGAGGTTACTTGGAGAGCCGAACACACGGTAGGTCAGAATCTCTGGGCAATCCAAGACTTCAAACTTGCTCTAAGGTGATGGAATATGACATTTGTCTGGGAAGTAAACTTCGAGGGCTTAAAATGGACCATTCTTGCCACCAGTTCCAGTTCCTGTGCCTGGAACGGTTGACAGCCATTGTCATTTGCATCAACTCCGGAGGAAGGCTTGCCGATGAGATATAACTCGAGTCGAGTTTTTCCTTGACAGTAAAAAATCTCTGCCATGCCTGCATTGTTGCTGCCGACTTCGACCCAGGAAATCGTTTTTAACACGGTCTTCAACACGCTTTTGTTGGAATTTTTGTTGTTTGGTGCGTGTTCACCACTACATCGGAGAATGCGTTTTTTGATAAGGACTTTTTATTAGGTATATACACAGTTGTCTACGCTGGGACCTTATATGTATATTGTAAGCTCTGTTTATGTTGCAGTGATGGACGTTTACCGATAATCAACAGGGACCAAGGCGCCGTCTCAGCGGCACTGGATGATAATTTGTGCCATTTCAGTGTCATACCTCGTTTGTCTTATACAAGTGGCTTGCCAATGGTATTTTGATAAGAGGGACATATTAAACATCGAAGTACTACAAGGAACGCTAGTCAGCGCCTTGCACAACAGCCCTAGGTGGCTCACTCTCCTGAACCAAATTTGTTATTTTATTGCGGCCGCTCTGGCTGACGGATTGTTGGTAAGAAAGTTCTTATAACCAATAAGTTATATTAATATTGACTTCTTTTTAGATATGGCGATGTTTTAATGTCTGGAGCTCCTCCATTCGGGTCATCCTCCTCCCATCATTTTTCCTCCTTTGTGAGATCGGTACGTTTAACAAGCAATTTTCGAGCCTGTATTTCTCTGAGACCCCCTTCACATGAAGCCTTAGATCTATCCGTTATAATAGTAGCGTCTGCCGCCAACTTAGATCCCTCACCTAGCCAATCCGAGACCCTGAATGCGTTGGTCGGCACAACACTTCTTATGACTGTCGCCACTACTCTGGTCACAACATCCCTTATCGCCTACCGTATGCATTTTTTCGCCAAAGAGAACGTCTTCGATGATACCAGATCCCTGCTTAAATATATAGTAGAAGTCATGGTCCAATCCGCGACCGTATACTCTTTGGCGACAATTCCCTTCGCGACTGTGTCCATCATCCACACCGAAACCCATGCACCGGTTCTTGTTGCACGATATTATACAGCCGCTTTTTACCTTTTCACTGCAGTATGTTGTCATATACATCTCAACTATCATTTCTGAAATGTCATAATATTATTCAGGGCATTGCACCAACTATCATGGTCGCTAGAGTTGCTTTAATATCAGAAGTAAGCCAAGTAAAGGTTGCGATGAGTTCTGTATCCAGCATGGAGTTCTGTCGCCCAACGACGGGAAACGTAGATTCTGTCCTTTATCAAAAACCGGAGAATTCACAGATCAAGGAATGTCAAGAATGGCTGACCCAATCGGGACATTTATAGCCGCATTCCAGACCAGTCGAGGGATATCTTTTATTTCGGAAAGGATGAAAAATAATTTAATGACTGCCGCCTCCCGTTTCCCTGTCCTGTATTATAGAATCGAACCTCCATCCCTGACCCTATAATAAAATAATGAGAGAAAAACTCGGAGTTGAATCGGGAGCCCAATTGGGATTCGGCACGGGATATCAGTGCGTTGATGCGCCTTTTGTTGTGGCGGTGGACGCGGACATTCCACGCCGGGGTCCGACGAATCCGACTCGGATCTCCAACTACAAAAGGGAATTTGATGACTTTGCCCCGCCTTTCCCAGGTCTCGCGCGTCCAACAACTGTCTGAAAGTTTCGACGTACTAATGTTCTTCAGTGGCTCAAGAGATAATTGGAGACAGACGATAAATCAATTCGGATAGGTAAACGTCTCCCTTTCCGAGGTTGTGTGACAGAGTGTGACCTGTCTCTGGCTTCCTTCGGACTGATGATGTGTACGCTAAACTACAAGGACAGTGCTGAACACTGCAGTTGAAAGGCAATAAAAACAGGGTATGCATTTTTAGTTTAGGCCGCATTTTAAGATGGTTTTATTAGCAGCCGTAGACGAGAAATGTCAGTAAAATTGGTTCCCATCGACTTGAATTTCGGGTGGGTTGCGATTCGTGAAATAAAGGAGGATGCGATGGTGTCTTGCCGATGTCCTTGTATTGGACGAGTATGCTGGTACTGGCAACTAAAATTCCAATTGTTAAGAGAAATAGTGACATTTGGTTGGGACCTGAACCGTACAGTAGGACAAGAATTGAGTCCAAGTGCGCCGACTCGAACACGGCACAGGCATTTCCCAATCTGACCGTCCTCCGAACATCTTCCCTTCCCCCCCCCGTCTGTCATGCACTTATGCCCAGATATATTAGCACTAAACATCTTCTCTCCCCCTGCACCATCCGAGGAGTCGAGTCCAGCTAAATGAACTATCAGTAACTGTCAAGCCTAAATAACCAGAGAAGCGCACCATTCTTCGAAATGAGGCCAGCGGTTGGAATAACCTCGCCTCGTCCCCCAGACCAATGTCATAGTGAACGACCAGTTCACCCAGAGTCTCCATTGCGTAATCCATGTCTTCCTCTCCGGATCGATGGTGATGCATTCTTCGACTCATACTTCGTCTTCTGCCAGAGCTGGGCTGCGGTCGACAAGGGTTAGATATTTCGGACAGCTTGGATAAAGGTGGCTCCGCCAGATTTCATGGTTACGGCGGGTATTTCGTGGCTGTAAACGATGTTCGTAAATAGCTGGATGAGAACAAGAGATGGCACGTACTGTTGGTTTCCACATCGTGTTACCGAGAGCCCCCTGGGGGAGCGAACTTGGCAAAAGCAGATAAGTAAAAGGGGAAAACCAGAGTGAGATAGAAGAAAATAATCAGTCGTTAATTTTCGTCATACGATGTAGTTGGACGATGTCGATAAAGCATCACGTCGTGGAGAAGGTATGAAAAACCGTGAGTACAACACCCACCTGACTGAAATCACCAGCATTGTAGAGAGGCTTGGAACTGGATAATCCGTTGGTCTTAAGCTCTCCAGCTTTTAAAGAGAAGGATGCTGGATTATGTTCGCTACCGGCTCTAAATTCTAGACCCAGTGTTACAGGTATTCTTGTCCTGAATCTTGTCACCCACTCCCAATTGCCGTCGGGGCCGGCTGGCTTTGCGACAATCGCCACACCATGTTAGGGATCATTTCCGTCTTCTCAGGAAAGTGACAGTAAAATCATTTGGATTGAACGAGAAATTAAAGAGCTTATGCTAACAGATATTTTACTGTCCAGTTTATACGCACTAGTTGTGGGATCCTTAATGGCTGTGATAAATCTGCTCGATAATATTTACGCAATGATCGTCTGATTCTCCCTGGTTGGGTAACTTCTAATTCTTCTATAACTGGCTTTTTCCTTGTAGTACAGCGTTTTGCTCAGTTACTTACCCAGCACTCTTTCAACGATCATCACGGGCGGAATAGGGTACATAAGTACGTAATGTGTACCATGATATGCCTCGAATTCCTCGAACTGAAGGAAATAAAAAGGGAAGTCACGACCAAAAATTTCTCATGATCTCCTCGCCTTGTTCCTATTCGGTGGTGGCAACTCGAACGACTGGTCACCACAGCTTCGCCTATCGGTAATGAACTTCCGAACTCAGCGTATGCATGATCACACCCGAGTTGACCAGTCAGAAAAGAGTCACTTATTCAAGTCATCATGACTCAGAAGATTCTTTCGGAAGCGCAACCATGTCAGATGGTTGGCATAACATACCGCAGAATCTAGGTGGCGCATGTATGCTTTCATAATTACGTACCTCATGGACTTTGACTGACCTCTTCACTCCCGCCGTTGCAAGTTAAGTCCCAATCACAATTTTTTTTCGAGTCGCTCACTGAACTCTGCTTCCTCGAGATATGCGCCCAAGGAATAGTTCATATTTTTTGAAAACAGTGCGCGGAAGGATTCATCGACAGTTTACACATATAAGTGGCGTTACTTGCCTTGGGCCCAAATTCTTCCTAGCTGGGTACGTCCTTCTCCTCTCTAGCATGATGCCCAATTGGTATCATCATCAAAATCTAACTTTTTTGTAGTCCAGTTCTAGGAATCGAACCCTCCTTATCGCAACTCGATGATCGATCCAGTTATTCTACATCAGAGGACGGACTTCTTTCTCTAGCGCTGCCTCTGGAACAAATCGAGGCCGTTGGGAGCATAATATCACCGAGGAAGAATTGTCGACGTGTAGACTAGGTGCGCCTTTACCTCCCAATTTTTCTTCTGTGGGTAAACGTGTCTGTCGGGCTCAGGATAACGGTATATCGAAGCAAAGTCCATTCACCGTCTCAGGAAGAATGAAGTTCGAGTCTGTGACCTCGATGTCAATTACGCCTCGAAAATCACCAGAGATGTCATTAACGGTGGTACCCAGGACCAGCAACTGAACCAGTCTAACAGGAACATGCGAAGACGATAATAACAGCCGTGAAAATTCAAGCAGCTCCGTCCGCACACCTGGTCCAATCACACCTCAAAGTTTAATCAAAGAAAAAGGTTAGCAGTACCGTTATAATGATCCAACAGCGGAAAACATATCGCTTGAACGTCTACCTCCAATTGCAAGTGATCTATGCGCATCGGGGATGCCAAACCCTAGTTGTGTCACTCGCAACGTGATCTATGCAGGCTGGCAATGCGAGTACTCTAAAGAGGGGCGAGGGTGTGAATAGATGAAGCTCCGATGACGCCGCCACGTCCCCGTACGCAAATTCCATCCCTCAATTTGTAACCAGCCAAGCAGGAGTAACGGATCTATATCACCACCATCGTTGAATGCGGGCAATTCGACTACGAGCAATAATAAATATTAATGTAAAATTTCAAGCAATTGCTATTTACCTTGGATTATATCCCTAGCTTTTGCGGATGCAGAGAGTACGAGGTGGAAGGAGGACAATGATCAGAACAGGATGGCAGTCAGAAAGCTAATAACTGGATCTTCAGAAGGAAATCCTTTCTCACGAGCACTCAGCCGATGTGACTCACTCTCCCCAGTCACGTAGCGTGTCCGTCGTGACAACGCGTTGCTCTTGCTTGATCACGACTCACGAGGTGACACGGCAACGTATCGTCAATGGAAAAGGTATGCGTTCCTTTATCAACGGCCCAGGATGGTTTGACTAAGATGGTCTCAATTTATTCTGCTTTTTATAACAGGCATGACTTCGTAGATATGACTGGCTGCTTACTTTGCGATAATTCAGATTCCACTTGGTTCTCCACATCTGTTCGATTTCCAGTAAATGCAGACGAAACCTGTACATCATGCACCAAGTTGAAGAAAATTGAAGCTAAAATCCGTGAACTGAAGAAATCTCTAGAAGATCTGATAGACGAACATCGAGAAACGTGTAGCAAGATCAATATCGCTCATGACCCATTCATCCATCGCGCGCCGTTTGAAATCGCCTCGTTGATATTCCGATGTTGCCTTCCTGTCATACCGTCTGGAGGGTCTCTCTTCCATTACAAGGAGGAGCGCGCTTTCCTCTGACCTTGGGAGCTGTCTGTCAGTACTGGAGGACAATTGCGTGGTCGGCCCCGCAGCTAGTCTTTGTTTGTCATCTATGCAAATGAGGGATCGCATTCATCCGTCATATCCGAGGTACTCAGGGAATGGCTGAGTCGCTCAGGTTCGCTACCTTTGTCGAAGTCCAGATTTCATGACAGAGACTCGACCGCTGGGGACTGAGGGACTTTTCAGATATTTTCGACGCCATCTTCACCCTTTTCAAACAGTATTCAGATATGTGGTACATGTTGAATATACACTAACTCAGCAAAAGTTTTGTCCCACGGTGAAGATGTTGGTCCGCGGGCTGTAACTCTTCCAAGATTCAGTTTCACAGGCTCATATCTATGAAGCAGAAAGGGCTTGTCATATACCACGTATATACAAAAAATTACAATGAGTAGACGAGCGAAAGAATGCTGACAAGTCATGTGACTAGATGTAATCTAAATTGGCGCGTCGTGCTAATAATCTTTTTTCGTGTCCTTGGCTGGCTACTCCCTGCCTCACTTTATAATACCTGTATATCCAGCTATATCATGGCTCCAAATATGACACCAACAAAGAAAGCCATCATCTGTAGCATGAAGAAAGCTGGTTACACTCATGATGAGATCCGATCAGCTCTCCCAGGTCGTAACACCATCACAGATCGTTCAATCAACCGGATATTCAAGAGATATGGAGAGAAGGAGAATTACTATGATGTGGGACACTCATCCGGTCGGCCTCACAAGATGACACCCCGTGATGTTTGAGCTGCTCTTCGGCACCTGGCAAATAAGGATGCCCACAATGCTTCTGAGCTCCAAAAACTCTACTTCCCAGAACTCTCAATTGATATGCTGAAGCGAGCACTTAAGTTGGAAGGTCTTAATGCTTATATTCGCCCCTCAGTGCCATTCATCAGTGAGAAGAACCTACATGTGCAGAAGAAGTGGGCAGAAGCACACCTGGAATGGACAGTGGAAAATTGGAAGGCTGTGAACTTCTCGGATGAGTCTAACTTTCATGTTTTTGGGTCTGATGGAATAGATTGGTGCTGGAGGAGGCCAGGGGAAAGATTGGATCCACGTTATACAAAGAAGAAGTTGAAGCATGGAGGTGGAAAGGTTACAGTCTGGGCAATCATCACTTCCAAAGGTGTTGGGCAGATTGTACGGATTGAAGGGAACCTCAACAAGGAATTATACTGTGAGATATTGGAGGACGACATGCTAGGAACATACTCTGATCTCCACATGGATCTACGTCAATTTTATTTCCAGCAAGACAATGATCCAAAGCACACATCAAAGGTTGTACAAGCATGGTTTAAAAAAAATGCAGTTGATGTCCTGTCCTGGCCACCCAATAGCCCCGATCTTAACATAATCGAAAACTTATGGGACTACCTCGACCATCAAATTAGAAAGCGTAACCCTCCGCCTCACTCAGAAACAGACTTGTGGATCGCACTTCAGGAGGAGTGGTACAAGATTGATATTGAATTTATTAACCACCTTTATAAATCCATGCCCCAGAGAGTAGCTGATGTTTACAGGGCAGGTGGTGGTAATACTCGTTTTTAATTTGTAGATGAGGACTTTATATTTCCGTTAGATATCTCGGATTCAAGTCAGGATACCCTCTTTCATTACATACCATTTTTGGCAATCACATCAAAGAATTGTGTCTCTTGCCCTGTAGTTTGCGTCATTCAGCTTCAACATTTTCAGCAATGTAGAGTATAATATAGTCTTTCATTCAAACCTACAACGATGATAAACCGTGCAGTATAACTCGAAATCGACCACTATCTTGTTCGGGGACAGGCTTTTTGCCGAGTTAGTGTATGTGTCCCAGGTCCCATTTTCTCCCGCTTCCGTGGTTAATATCGGGAAAACCCCCCTCTTTTCGGAGTCTCCGTCTTAGTGACGTTACTGGATACTGTGCTGGCAAAAAGACATTCGACGTACATGACCTGTCCTATAGTCGAGGAACCTTTCGTGGAGAATGTTTCTTTTCTCTGCAGTCACTCAAGATTGACTGCAGTCGACTTTTCCGTGTTACATTGGACAACGTTCAATCCGCTGACTGCGTTGAAGTTTTTAGGCATGCTCCGCGGCTTCAATCTTACGAAGTAAAACATATGCAGAAATTTATTCAGCGAACTGATGTAGTAATGCATAATCAACTGCAATCCCTGGTCTCAATGCTAGCAGCGATTCGTTTCCCAGCCGTTCCTTCGCTCAGTGAAATTCCAGCCTTGAAAATTTCTTCAAGTTAGGAGTGAATGAATATCTTCCTGCTAATGAAATATCTTCTATGATCCAACGGTCTTCCTGCGACTTGAATGCTTTGTCCATCCACGTCCTGGTAGTGGAACGACAAGCTTTCATATTCCTCTTACGAGCCATGCCGTCATGTCTCCAAAAGCTGTAGGTTTACAGCAATAGTCAGACTGCGCAGTCGCCAGATGTTCTTCTGCACTTTCTGGCTAGCACATCCTTCGCTAATGCAGACAGACAAAACGCGTAAAATCTTCTTCCCTCTCTCCGATATTTTGCCCACCATTGTCCATATCCTATCCTAAGGCCCTCGTGGTCGCTCTTCCCAGGAGTATTCGGTCCTCTTTCCGACCTCGACAACCCACGCCGGCGGCCACTCGAAACTTTTAATCTGGCATTTGTTTCGTATGATCTGAAGCCTGCTCCCTGCTCCCTTCATTGACAAGGAATCTCTCCGTCCCCTTCTCGATTTTTTGAACAAGGGATTCAATTTGTCAATTCTCACAGGAAGTCTGAGCAGGGAAGTGGATTTGATTCGTTGTTCTGCAGAGTATCACAAGATGGACACTACGTAGGGTTCAGTCAGCCTATAATGGCTCCTGCCTGGGGGACGACCCTTCCAATTTCGTTTTTTTTTCTTGTGATTTATTCTTAACCAGCTACGCGAGGACCAGCATCAGCCGATGTAGGTATTCAAATTTCATTAATCAATCGTTCGATTCTCCACTCCTGTCAGTATGGATGAAGTCACAGCGGAGAAGCTCCATTTTGTACGGTAGGACTCACATGGGAGTTATTTCCATCCATCCACTTGGTTGGGACAGACGTCTTCTACAGAGGTGCGTAGTAAATCCAGTCAAATTTTCTCTCACCTGATTGTCCTTGGACTCGATGGAATGAACCCCTGAGGCCCAGACGTAAGGGTGACCGAAACTCAGCGTAAATTGAGCGAATTATTGGCCATTCCTTCAAATCGCAGTCTCCGAAAGCATAGATCCACGCTCCGACCGACGTCAGTTATCTTACCACGGATGGCCTCATCTGATATGTTTTCTAAACCCTTTCCTATGACAGAACTTGACAT
Source organism: Gymnopilus junonius (assembly GCA_015501075.1). Lineage (NCBI taxonomy): Eukaryota > Fungi > Basidiomycota > Agaricomycetes > Agaricales > Galerinaceae > Gymnopilus > Gymnopilus junonius. The sequence goes on from JADNYJ010000177.1 coordinate 47,240, forward strand.
GATGCATGCTCACTGGGATATGACGCCAATTTCCACCTTTAAATATCTTGTTCACCCACGGTATTACCTGCTTGCCAATACATAGCCCCACGTTTGCTCTCGCATTCATCTAGTCAGCGACAGCCTCGTTGTTCCATTGGTCGACCGCTAACTCATCCAAGCTCCACTCCAAGGCAGGACACTCCACTTGGACATGAGAATCTGCTCAAATTTGTATTTCATTTTAATGCCTATTCTCCAGCGCAATGACAAGTATAATGACGACAAAATTCAACCTCGAACCTTGGCTAATAACAAAACATCGTCCAAATACCATCTTAGATTCGTATAAAACCCCCTTCGAATCCACCACCAATTCCTCACTCGAACCCGCACAGTTCAAGTAAACTCAAACCTCATTCAACAAACATGCAATTCAAAGCTATCATCACCGTTCTCGCCGTCGCTGCTACCACCCTTGCTGCCGCCACGAACACCCCTCCTCCCACCAACGAATGCACCACTGGAAGCCTCGAATGCTGTGATAGCACCGGCTCGGCGACTGACCCTGCTATTGCCAGCCTCCTCAGTCTTTTGGGTGTCAACGTCCAGGACGTCACTGCCCTCGTTGGTGTTACCTGCAGCCCTATCACTGTTGTCGGCGCCGGAGGCACTTCCTGGTATGTCTTTATTTATTTGGGACCTGATATTGAGCACTAACGTACCCCAATTAACAGCTCTGAACAGCCCGTCTGCTGCACGAACGACTCTTTCAGTAAGCTAAATATATCCTTATTCGGATTTTTCTACCTCCTGGACTGCAAAATGCTCACTGAATATTTCTACTACAGACGGCGTCATCGCTCTCGGCTGCACCCCCGTCAACGTCAACGTCTAAGCTGTGCACGTATCAGCAATATATCAACCTCAATTTCTCATATTTTTCGAACTCTTTTTCTGTTGCTATGCTTGGCGAAAGGTCGAACGGTGGATTACATGGTCATCTGTTCACAAGTTTGTATGATTGGTTACTCGTCGAAATACAATCCTGCTTGCCACGTTGTCCGAGCCTTGTTCTTTTTTTTGTTTGAATTTCGAAAATAAGGCGTGCGCTACAGCACAAGAGCCACATGGCAACACTTTGACACTTGCCACATCAAGTCCCGAAGCCACCCACCAAACTCAGGACAGCGTCGACGACATAAATACGAGCGCTATGCACCTCCAGTCTGACCATCTTCTTTGCTCCGAAACAAACCTAATCTCACTCTGAGCAAGCTATAATAATGAACCAGGACTGGCGCGACTCCCATATCAGTACGTCAATAATCAGGTCTCATTCAAATCAGCTCAATCTAACGCGTTAACTTTAAGCCGGAGGTAGAGGAGTCTAGCAGGAACAAATGGCGGCGTCGGTGGACGAGGTGGTGATATAGGCGCATACAACTATGCCAACTCCGATGTTCGTAACTCCAATAACGCGAGTCACAGCAAGTTCCAAATTAAACGAGCCACGAATGGTATGCCCTAACCTGTCATGATTATGATGATGGATCATAGATGCCTTGTAAGTTGCAGGGAAAAACAACGGCATACCATGCATTACGGCGACAATTACAACGCGCCTATCAACAACGGAATGGTCGGTGGACGAAACAACACATATCATGTAATAAACAACGGAATGCAGCAAGTAGCGATGAAGGTGGATCCCCGAAGACGACATTAGACGAAACCCTCAGGAAACTACGGGAGGAAGCAGCTGAACTTGAAAAGAACGAACGAAGAGATGGAATGAAAGAAATGGAGATGATAAAGCTGGAAGAGATCGCACGCTTGAAGGAACATATCACGACATTGAAGCTAGGAAAAGCAATACAGACACTGCCTAGGCAACTACGCATATATGGACCTCCTTGGTGTCAACCACCATTGTACCAAGCAATTGAGTTTCCGACTGGCTTTCGAAGTACGATAGGCAGTCTCTCCCCCCATGTCTCGAACCTGAATTGTTGTACCATAAGTACTTAGCCCTGGAACACATCACTTGCATGTGCCCAGGCCGTATATTAAGAGAATCTTAACATAGTCGAAATATTCTTTATCCACGCCCGTCAATGTCCAAGAGCAGAACTGCGCTAAAACGCCACGGACCTTGAGCAGCGTCACAGGGAGGGTACTTACTCTCTGCCTTTTTTATAACCTCTCGCTCTCGTCGCCCAAATACAGGCCATTATAAATAGAGCATGAACCTAGATATACTCTAGATTCAATATTCTTATGCCAGCGCCGCTGGGTACCATCTGACTAGTCTTCCCGAAGGCACGATCATTCATATCTCCTTCTACTTTCGGAAGAAACTCGGAAATACAGTCTACACCAGATAAGAGGCATTTAATTCGATTTCTTTTCTCTTTCCGTGAGAAGCTTGAATTCTCCGTCGGTTTTCTGTCTCTTATACTATGCCCAAATTCAGTGACGAACTTCGTTGGAATGAGATTCGAGTGAACGCTTAAATCCATTCAAGGAACAGAGTATTTTCAAAGATAGATTCCACATGAGGATGCTTTACCTTGTCGTTGACAGCCGTCAAGCGCCCCGGGAGAAGATTATTCAGATGTAATGATATGTCTGGACATTGAGTGGCGTGAGTATCGCTATTATATGTATGGAAAGAGAATTGGAGTATTTAAACAGCGTTGAAAAGAGGTTCTACAACTCTGCGTTGTCCTACCATTTGGCTATATCCCTAGTTCTTAGACTGTAGCCGATTCATATACAGTCATGACTACGAGGCTGTTCTTCGCTCCCATCTATGCATTCGTCGTGCTGACGTTTGCGATGTTTATCCACTGGCAAGTTACTAATGCCCAAGTTACATGTAAGTATTTCGTCCAAGGCTTGGAAGGTTTTCATTGAACTATGATGCGCTTGCATATCTCCAGGTCCTTTAAATGTCCCCGGTGTTGAGTCCCTTTCCTAAAAAATGACGATCATTGCTGGATGCTGAAGTATAATTCGTGCTTCATTTTTCACAAAATTAGGAGACCCCACACTGTATGCCTTTTTCTGAACATGTCAGCCCTAATATATACTGAAGTCCTATACAGGTCCAGCTGGATTCCGATGCTGCCTTGGGAATAGCCCTGGCGTAGGAATGTAAGTCGAGCCACTGAGATGTTTTACTATCTGGTATCATGCCTTAGTATACATGCTGAGCGTTGATAAATTTATTTACTTGTAGTTGCCACCCGGTCAGGGATACATGCGCTCTGTGATTCCACCATGGTTCAAGGGGAGGGCGTTCTCTACTCGTGGGCTTATTGGTTTTAGGAAGGAAGTTAAGAACGATTCAGTCCAACCGGAGTGCGAGCCATGTCATATACAAGTGTTATTTACAGTTTTGAGGATGCTAAATAACGACTCAAGTACTCATGAGTAGTTGAGGAAGGATCATTGAGCAAAATCGGTTGACATCAGCATTTACAGCAGAATTTTCCTAGACCAGGCTGATCATCCTACTCGATTCCGAGTCATCATCTACTTAATCATTTGGCTTCTATCACGTCAGGTCAGGTATCGTGATTATCATTCTCTGAGTTGTTCTGGATTGCATCCTGCCCATCATTACTTCTGGATTAACCGTGACTTTGTCTGCAGTCCTTTTCCAAATCTTAAAAGTTCGCCTGCTAATTTTAGAAATGATTCCTTTATTTAGCGTGACCGACTTCAAGAGGACAGTCGAAATGAATAAGGAAGCGGAAAGGATACAGAGTACTTGATATATGTAAGCGGAAGAGAGACAACACACGCACCAAAAACTTGAGAAGAGGGAGAGAAAAGGATGGGAACACCAATTAACTGTAATTGAAATGCATTAAAACGACGCGAGGAAACATGAGCATAGCAAAAGGCTAACGTATTGAGAAAACTTGAATGTAAAAGTTCAAGGATAAAAGAAAAATACAACGGGGACGTGTACTGCGATTGAATATGGAATACGGAACAAACGATGGAAAGTTGAAAATCGGAATATTGGACATGGAACAATGAATCTGGAGTGAATCATCCAAAGAAGGAGAAAGGAGGAGGAGGCGCGGTGGCGTGCATGCACGCATGCATGTGCATGGACATGTGTGTATGAGTGGAAATAACCAGACGGGAAACTAAAACTGATAGCATAGAATAGCAATAGCATTTAGAGAGAGATAGGGATAAAAAGGAAATAAAAGGGAGGGTAGGGGAAATCCGCGGAGATAGAAAGAGGGAGAGGCAGACGGAAAAGATATACGACAGAGCAAAAGAAAAAGAAAAAAAAAGAAAGAGAGATATCCGACCAGAAAGGAAATAAATGCGAAAACGGAAACGGCATAGAAAGGAATATAACACAGAGCGTAGGATAAAAAGGGAATAAGACGCAGAATAAAAGAAAGAGAAATCACAAACACCACCCCGCCACGTCCCCCACACATCCGTACACATGAGACACTCACACCAACCCCCCATCCCAACTCACCCTCTTGCGTTTATTCCCGTCCCCACGGCTCAACATCAGATCCTGCGGACGCACGCCCGTCCCTGCCCCTGCCCCTGCACCAGAAGGTGCTGATATCGAAGGCGATGCTGACCCCGCCCCAGTCGTAGTAGTAGTCGTAGTCGTAGCAGACCCAAATACCGACACAGACCCAGCACCAAACGCCAAGGGAGATACAGCAGAAGAGGCAGAAGAGGCAGAAGAGGCAGCAGAGGCAGCAGCAGCGCTCTGCCCCCGATGATGGCTCATCGACCTCCCTATGGTACCTTTACCCAAGCCCGTCTTCATAGAGGAAGGACCTTGCGTCTGGGATTTCGGCCGGATCGTGGTAGCTCGTGCGCCTCCAGCGCGGATTCCTATGCCTGTGCCTGTGCCAACTCCGATGAGTTCAGAGTCGTTGGTGTTATTCTTGGAAGAGGCGGAAGCAGCGGACGAGGAGGGAGCGGTGGACGTCGATGAGGAAGCAGACGCACTCGTAGATTTTGTCGTAGATGATGACGAGGTGCTGGTAACATTAGAATCCGAGGCGGAAGAAGCACCGCCACCACCTGCTCCTACCCCACTAGGGACACCACTCACAGCCGCACCAACAGAACCAGCACCAATAGAAACAACAGAAGGAGAGGTGAACGACCTCGGTAAATTCTTATCCACCCCGCCACCTCTATTCCGCCCAGATCTCGAGCGGGGCATCCGGATCGTCTCTGCGCTGAACGTCGACGTTGACGTTGACGCACTGCCAGCACCAGCACCATTCCCACTAGCAGCAGCACTACCCCCGTACCAGACCCAGACCCCAAAACAGCCAAATTCAATGCCGAAGATCCAAACACGCCCATCGCAGACCCCGATCCACTGAACCCCGTCCCCCAAGCACCAAAGCCACCAGAAGAAGGATTAGACAGCGCAGCAGCACTCTGCGCAAGGTCCAGCGCCTGCCCCCTCCTCGCCTCCGAGAGAGAATAATCGTACGCATCCAGGTCCAGGTTCATCTCATATCCCCAACCATTGTGACCGTTACTGTTGTGACTGTGACTGTGATTGAGGGGTTGCTGGACTGCGATGTTTGGGATGGGGATTGGAGTGTACCGCTGAAGGAGGACAAGCCCTGCCCTGCAGCAGCACTAAAGGTGCCAGGAGCACCTGACGACGACGATGACGACGACGAATAAACAGAATGAGGCCCGTAATAGTGCAGATCTAGGAATTGGAGACTGTGGTTGTAAGTGCTCGTGCTTGAATTCAAGTTGAAGTCTGATGATGACGAGGATGCACGCCATGTCTGCGGGAATTCGTGGCTTTGACTTTGTGTTGCATGTCCATTGATAGAGGAAGATAAAGAACTCGAGGCGGACTTGAAGTCGAAGGTGGCGAGGAGGAAGTTGGGGAGTGTAAGTGTAAGCTTGAGAGGCTGTGACTAGATGTGGGACGAGGGGAGAAAGGAGATATAGGTGTCGATGAGGGCGGAGGTTGCTGCGGGTGCTGCTGTTGTTGTTGCCCTTGCTGGTGTTGCTGTGGTTGAGATGGTAAAGGAGGGGAGGAGGAGGTTGATGGCGCAGAATAGGCGACACGGACATCGCATCGTGCTCACGACATCTTCCTCCTCCTCTTTCTCCTCTCGCTGCTGTTGCTGCTGCTGATCTTGCCGCTGCTGGTGCTGTTGCATTTGCTTCTGTTGCTGCTCTTGCTGCTGGTGCTGTTGCAAAAACTGCCCCCTGAACCCAAAGAACCCACCCATCCCCATCTCCAACTGACTCTGCTGCTGCTGCAACTGCGCATACATCATATGCAACCCCACATCATCCACCGCCATCGCCATCCCGCCCACCCCTCCACCGCCCATCTCCCCACCCATCGCATTACGTGCCTCAGAGGGCGGCACGGAGATGGATCGCGCGTGGGCGTTGCTGTTACTATTGTTGGTGTGGATACTGCACTCCCATTATTGTTCCCCGAGCCTGAACTCGAGCTCAACCCGGCATGGGTACAGAACCAGAACCAGATCCAAACCCAGTCTCGCTGTTATTATTACCAGCACCAAACCCAGACATAGACCCAAAGCCAGACCCGAACCCGAACCCAAAGCCCCCACCAGCAGAGCCAAACCCAAACCCAGGCCGCGGGTGACTTATAAGCGGCGTGGCAGGCGGCGTGGCATGCTGCAGCTCATTCATATGCAGGAGGTCTTCCAGCCCGAACGAGGATGAGTCAAGGGAGGAGTTTAAATCCAGCTCAAGGTCGACAAGGTCTATATCCACGGAGGAAGACTGTGACTGGGGCTGGGGCTGCGAGTGTGAGTGGGACTGTGATTGTGAGTGGGAATGCGAATGCGAATGGGGCGATTGGAATTGAGATTGGGGTTGAGATTGAGATTGGAACTGGAACTGAGAATGAGACTGTAAAGGCGAAGAGTGGACGCTATAACTGTGCTGCTGTCTCGCCGCATGTCGACGCCGTTTATCGGGTGAATTCGAAAGCGACTGTGAATGCGAATGCCCACCACCGACACCGACACCGGCACTGGAATACGAAAATGAATGCGAATGGGACCTCGCCAATCCAAACGCAGAGGGCGAGAACGGATGTTGACCAGCCCGTCCTCTGCTTTCATTCGCACCTCCTTCCGCACCTTCGTCTTCTTCGTCCTCGACATCGGTCATAACAGAATCCTCGTCCTCCTCTTCTTGTAGCTGGCGCTGGCGCTGCTGACTTGACGCACCCGCACCCGCACCGCCAGTACCGGTACCATTACCATTAGTAGCATCATTCGCATTAGAACCCGTCTCGCCAACGTCATTCAGCGAGATCCCTGTTAACCCGTTAAGCTCATCAATCGCCGCCAACGTTGGCCCGTGCCCATGCGCATGATTACGCTGAGACGCAGATGCAGACGCAGGCGCGTGCAATTGCATGGGGTGCACACTCCCACTCCCGTCCGCTGCGCCTCCTCCAAGGTCCAACCCCAGCCCCATAATTTCATCTCCGCTGGAGGTGTACATCCCTTGCTGCTGCTGCTGTTGTTGTTGTTGATGTTGATGCGCCTGGTGTTGTTGTTGATGTTGCTGAGGGAATAAACTAGCCATCGAAGCCGAGAACGACCTCGTCACTCCACTGCCCATCCCACCCATCCATTAATCCCCATCCCCATCCCCATCCCCCCCGTCCCAGAACTACTCGCCCCAGAAATAAGATCACCCGCAATCTGCGAATGATACCCCTTGAAGCCCGTCCCGCCCACACTCGCCCCGCTCTGGCTCGTACCGCCCATACCCATGCCCATGTTCGTATTCACGTTCGAGTTCATGCCTCCCGAAGAGGCTGCTGCTGCTGCTCCTATTCCATACCCATATCCATATCCATATCCGTACCCATACCCAGGTACACCCGAAAGGCCCATTCCCTGCTGTCCTTGACCTTGTCCTTGACCTTGACCTTGTCCCTGTCCTTGACCGAATCCTAACCCCATAGGACTAGTCAAGAACCCCATACCCAATTCCTGGTCCTCGTGGTCAGAGAACGAGGACGAATGCATCCCGCTCCCGGAAGAATCCATATCATGCATATTATCAGGCAAATACGGCGGGAAGAGGTCGTATCGGTCCAGCACCCCGTGGTTCAGGTGGGGGTGGAAGGAGAAGGGGGATGCGGGGCCCGGGGAGAATGAGCCTCCTCCATGGGTGTTGGAGGTGTTGTCGATAAAGGAGGAGCTGGCGTTGCCGTTGTTGATATTATTATTATTGTTGTTGTTGTTGTTGTTGTTGCTGTTGTTGCTGCTGCTGTTACTGTTGGGATTGGACCCGCCCTCCATACGCGGATTAGGCGAGAACCAATCCAACGCGCCCCATGCGCTCTTCCCAATCGTACCTGTTCCTCCCAAGTACCCATTCCCACCTCCATTCCCATTCGAAAAACTCTTCCGCCTCTTCTTCTTCGCATTTCCATTCCCCCCATTCCCCCCCCACCACCACCCCACTGAGCACACCAACGCCCATCAAATACTCCTCCCCATTCCCATTCCCATTCCCAAAACTCAAATTCACACTCAAACTATCCTCCGTCCCACTCGTCGTCAGCGGGCTCACATTCGCCAACGTCCACATACCCGACCCCGACCCCGGCCCCGAACCCACAGACGCGGCCGTCGACCCCCCGGGAAAGTTCCCGTGTGCCCCCAAGCTCAGACTGGAATGCGTCACGGGCGTGTTGAGCCCCGAGGAAGATCCCCAGGTGTGGATCTCTTGGTCCATGTCGGAGTGGGTGTGGTTGGGGTAGAAGTCGGGGATGTTGAGGGGTCTGTGAGGGTTTGGTGGGAGGTGGGGGAGGAGGTTGGGAGTTTGGGTTCTTCAAGGTGGTGTTGGTGTTGGTGTTGGTGTTTGGGTTCAAGTTGGGGTTGGTGCTGGTATTGGTGTTTGCGGCGCCATTAGTATCAGCATGCGAGTCTGAGGTGCCGCTGGTATTGTTATTATTATTGTTATTGGCAGAAGAAACTGCTACGACGGGATTTGAGGACGCAGAGTCATTGCTACTGCCGTTGCCGTTCTTGTGAATACCGTTGCGGTTGTTATTGACATTAGAAGATGGGTTGGAGGACGTAGACGCATTAAGCAACGACGGGTCGAGTGTCGTGATTTCAAGTTCAAGTTCAAGCTCTTGCTCCGCCCCCATTCCCATTCCCATTCCCAGTTCCATAGAAGAATCTTCATCGTCGTCCATGCACGAGTCGCGGTCCACCTCGGCGTTGGCGTTGGCGTTGGCGTTAACATTGGCATTGGCACTAGTGTTGTTGCTGGCAGCACCATGAACACCACGAGCACCATTCACCCCATGAGCAGTGGCGGCTGTGCGAATTATAGCATCACCATAGGCAGAAGCAGGCCTGCGCTGCAACAACCTAAACTTGGGATGACCGTCCACAAACACCGCCTGCTGCATCGTCTGCTGCAACGGCAGCGGCAAAGCAGGGACTTTGAACATATTCACGTTCTTCCCTCCCCTCCCTCTTTCTCCCAGGATCCGGACATCATCTTCCTCCTCCTCAGAGCTCTCCTCATCCTCCGAACACACCGTACTCTGCGGCACGCTCTTCGTCCCGCCTCGGAGTAACAATCCCTGGCTCGTATGCGCCCTCCTCCTCCTCCCACTCCTCACAGGTCCACCACCCGCACCACTACCGCTAGAAGAAGCCAACAACAACTGCTGATCGTCCGCCGCTCTCATCGTCATCGACATCGACATCGGCAAAGACATCGGCGTCCCCTGCGCACTCACACTACCACCCCCACCCACCCCAAACCCCCCTCCGCCTTAACCCCCTCCGCCCCTTCCCCCCCCCCCCCTCCCCTTCCTCGCCACACTCATCCTTGGCTTATACCCCGCCGCCAAATACAACCCCGGAAACGCATTCCGAAACCGATCCCTCAAATCCGTGCTCCGCCTCCCCTGCGCCTGGAACACCGGGTCCTTCACGATCGTCGCCCACGTCGTCCCGTGCTTCTCATACCCCGCCTTCAACGCGGCGTCCTCCTCCGGGGTGAACGGCCGTCGGCGCTTGGACCGCGTTTTCTCGAAGAGCGAGGTGCCGTCGGCGAAGGTGGACCGGATTTTGGAGGAGAGGTGGGTTTTGGCGTTTGGGTAGTGTTTTTTGTAGGCGTCGGGGAAGTAGGTGCGGAATCTGTGGAGGGGGTTGGGTGAGGATTGAGGATTGAGGATGAGGGTGAGGGTGAGGATTGAGGATGGGTTGGGCAGGTGTACGTACCGGTCTTTGAGGTCCACTGCGGACCTATCGTGGAATTGGAGGTTGGGGTCTTGTAAAATCGTCTTCCAATTCCCTACACCATGCTAGAATATCCAATTTTAAACACATTCCTTGTCTTTCATTTCGAAAAAAATGTGTACTTACAATTTGACATCCCTGCACGAGCATCTCCGTTTCCTCAGAGGACCATTTCTTCCGAGGCTTCTTCTCTCTCTCGCGTTCAGCTATAGGGGACACGGAGGCAGATGGGGATGCGGAGCCAACAAAGTCTTCCCCGTTGAGGCTTAAACTCGCGCTGGTACTCATGCTCGCGCCCACGTCAGTCTTGCGCATCTTGCCCTTCTTTTTCTGAATCTCCTTCTCCATCGAAAAGTCCAGCGCATTCGCTACAGTCGAACGCGAATCAACGCCATTCGTGCCATCCGCACCTGAACCTCCGACCCCGCCAGCAGTAGCACCACCACCAGAGGTCGTCGAGACACCTCCAAAAGTAGCAGCACCAGCACCAGCAGTAGCAGCACCAGAAACCCCCACCAACGCAGCAGGAGCAGGCCCCGCGAGGCCCATCTCATCTCTGAAACTCCACGGCTGCACTATACGCGGGGAGGACTGGGACACGAGGGAGACGCGTCGGTGTTTCAGGGCCGAACCCCGGCCCGTATTCGAACACGAACCCGACGCGGGTGTGGAGGTTGTCGAGGTGGCATGAGTATGAACATGAGCATTGGAGGTGGGCGACGCGGTGCCAGATGCAGAGGAGGATGCGGAGGAGGATGCGGAGGAGGAAGAGGAGGAGGAAGATACTGGAAAAGGAGCCTTGAATGAGAACGTAGACGAGGAAGGGATGAAGGTGAGTGTGCTCGTGCTCGCGCTCGTGCTTGGAATTGCAGTGGTGGCGGTGATACTCGAGCTGGTCGGAGGGTTCGCCTTTGTCTGGCTGGGCAGCGGGTTCGGATTCGGATGGGTCGCCATGACTCTCCTTAATTGGATTGGATTGTATGAATGATTGTATGATGTCGATGACAATTGAGAGGCTCTGTGCCTTTCAGCGGGTTGGCTTGTCAGATGACTAGACTGAATCGCTCCGACCACTTGTGTCACTGTAAGGTTTGAAAGGTATTGTCGATTCGATTGATACAGATCGGGGAGAATGGTCGGTCGGATATGGGAGGTTGAGAACGAGATTGCGAGGAAAATGAAAAGCTGTCCCGAAAAAGGTTTGCGGGATGGAATGGGAATGAATCAGAAGACCCGATATGAGTGAGAAATGCGAAATGCGATTGAAGGAAAAACGGAACTCGAGGTCGATAGAAAGGAAGAAAGGAAGAACAGGGAACGTCCAAGTGAAAAAAAAGATTAATGAAGTTCTGGGCAAAATGTCAGGCCGAGCTGCCTGCCTTGCTTTGCCTTGCCTTGCCTCGTTGGAACCGCCAGGCTCCGGCGTGGGCGTGGTCTTCGTGTCTATGTCCGTGCTCGAGCCCCTCCGTGTCTGACTCAAAAGTACAGGTAAGAGTACACTTTCCCTTGTCTTCTTGCGTTGCGCTTGTACGGCCCAGGGAATCGAGGGAAACGAGGAAAGTAGGGCAAGGGGCAAACTGAGCAATCACAGTCGAGGGGAAGATTCGTGTGTGCGCCGTGCGGCACACCCGGGACACTTGCGGGCACGTTGTCGCTGGCACTGCACCGGCAAGGCAACACTCGGTAACCCAGCCTTCCTTTCTCGGAACCTCTCCATCAATGACGGACTCTTTCTGAACTCTTTTTTTTTCTCCTTTGCGACCCGCAATATCCTCTGACAGGCCTCTAGACTCCAAACTCCAGGTGTTAGTCGACGCACTCAGAATTGGGCGTATTTCCTTCCTCAGCCCCAATCTCACAGAAAACGCAATACCTCTCGCAGAACCGGAAAATGCCTGCAAGAAAAAAATTGCCTCATCGCCAGAGGCCTGCCCTGGACCCTACCTTCGCTGCCGGCCGCGCAAAGTCAAAAATAACCTCCAGACTACACAATCTCGATACATCATCCCATAACCACTTGCCCAATACATGCATAAAAACACACTGCCCAACCGTCCTAATATACATAAGTGACACTGAAACGCCCACGTTGAGATGAAAGACGCCATCGAATCGACGTGTTCGGAGATTGTCGGATGAGAGGGTATGTAACCTATTCTTATGTCTTTTATTTTCCCTCGCCTTTCAGCCGGGTTTTACTTAAAAAGCCTCCTTGATTCCTGAATCTAAATCTTAACAGATGGGAATAGTCGTACGAGACTACATATCACCAGCAATATTGATTTACCTAGACTATCTGATCTGGGATATCTTCTTCCTTTATATCGAAAAATAAGAGGAACTGTTGACAGCTACTCCCTGGATGGTTCTTCCTATTCTGTCAGCTCCGGTCCACGCCTAACGATATCGCAATTCACAGCATAACCTCCCTCCACAGTCGCAGTCGAAATATTGAAGATAGTAAACATTCTCAAAGCAACTTCAACTTCAACTTCAACTTCAAGCCGTTCCGATATCATTTTTGTCATAATCAATCAAGTACACTAACTTCCACTTCCACTTCCACTTCCACTTCTCCAAAACCATTCCCCCCACCCAAAAACAACCCCACACCCAAAACAACCCCACACCCAAAAAACAACCCCCGTACCCAACCATACCAAAGTCCAAAGTCCAAATTCAATCCTCGCATCAACGATGCACAGGACGAAAAGGAATCGGCGGAATATCAAACCCAGGCGGACCAAGCGACACTCCCAAATTAAGCACCCGCGCCTCTTCGAGGTCATACACGAACCCATGGATAAACACAGGTTGGATCTCATCTTGTGGAGGCTCTGCGTTACCTTCCACGTTACACTCTGCCGACAATTTGGCGTAGTGCTATACACGGAGGAACGGATATCGAGCCAACAGGCACAGGCAATAAATCAATCAATTAATGATACATAATAGCGATCATCCCACTCACATTTTGGATCGTCGCAGATTCATAGATCCTCCGAACCGTCACTTTCACGTTTTCCTCTATAAGCGCATGGACGGGGACGAATTCGGCTGCAAACCCAAGCATAAGTCGCAATAAACGTAATTATGGGATAACACACGATCATTCTTAACCACCACCTTTAACTCATCGACCAATGCACGTTCAGCAGCCGGGACCTTCCTGTGCTCTGATACCTCGAACCTGGAAGGCGGGAACAATTAAAACAACTCGCAAAAAAACCCAAAATACACCCAAGAACTCATTGGCGTACTCGAGGGATAGGAATAAAGGAACGTATATACACACCTATCGGAGGTGGCGAACAAATTGCGAATGGGTTCGATCCAGTTCTGCACCGACGCCGAAGCAAAATCCAACGCCCCAGTCGGACGCGGCTTCGTAGCTGCCAAGCAGCCTCCACAGTCGTAGTGGCCCATGACGATGACGTGGGTGACGCCCAATGCGCTGACTGCGTAAGCTAACGCAGATTGTCTGTATCGCATGCATGCAGGTCAAAGATTAAATATTAAGATGTTAATAACCATGTCGACTTGATGATGTCCCACAAGGGGAACAGGTACTCTGAACACTGAAATACTCACACGTTGTTATCATTAGGCAGGAACTGGTTCGCGATATTGCGTTCGGCGAATAACACGCCCGGGAGGACGTTTTGGAAGATCGTCCCTTCGCTGACGCGGCTGTCCGAACATCCGAGGAACATGAAAGGCGGGTCTGCGATGCATCACATACACATGGCGTCAAAAGCAAATACCTTTAAGAGCTTCACTTCCATTGGAAATAATGTTAAAAAGACTCACATTGACGTCCGGTGGCATATGGTGAAGAATAGGGTCTTCATGCACTGATTTGACGAAAGCATTATTCTCCTGAAGAGATAGTTGAAGTCGACGACGATCTCTTTGAGTGTGCTTGCCATGGTGAAAAGAACTCGAGGCTGAATTCGAAGAGGCGCTGGTGGGAGTAGGTGTTATACCTGCAAGGACTTTATACTCATTAACCCTCCTCATCGAAGAACTGTAATTTAACCTGTAAAGATATATCCGGCTTCATCTTCTCTCCGAGCTCAAGTTCCTTCCGAAAGTATCCTCCAAGGTACAGTACGTGTCATTCTCCTTTCAGCCCCAGGCCCCAAGTCGACGTGCGATGAACCAAGTTCATTCAGGGATACGATAATTATCAAGAACCTCGGCAGTCGAGTCTAGGCCTGCCAGACTCAGCACATCCATTGACCTTGTCACGGACACGTCCAAAACGTCACTGTATATGTCCAAGTACATCAAGCTCATTGGCATGAGGAATTCTATAGTGGAAGTTGGGAATGGATGATGATATGATTGGATAGCGCCACTGAAACGTTGCTCGGCTTGAACTCAAGCCGGCGCCTAACTGACTCTCAGAACGACACACGTCTTGATCATGCGACCTCATAATAGAGTAACACATTAAGGCCTTAAAGTGACTTGACGAAGCAGGGTGGTGATTTGGATGAACGGAAGTGCTTCTAGAGTACTTACGTGTGCCTGGAGATTCTGTGAAGATGTGAAAGAGGTACATTCAATTTTCACAGAAGGTCGGGGAGGAGCCCTATCATATCAATCTACCAGAGATGAGGGTTTTATATAGAATACATAGTAGCTACGTTTACCAGCCGTCGAAGTATATATTTCTCTAATGACTATTGGGGAAAATGTTCCTAAAGAACCTCATTATCAGATTTCTCTTCTTCGCCAGCGATCTACTAAAGCCGTCCAACTTTTCTTTCAAGTCTGTCGGAAGTTGTGAAAATCCATACTGCTTTATGCTGGAGCAGATTTTGAATGGCTCTGGAGAATTCTAGTGATAACACTGGGGATGGACCTATTCGTACCACCAATAAGCGTTCGTATACACAAGAGATCACTTGCAGTGTTTTCAGCTGTGGAAGGTCAGTCTGATCCTTCCTCGTGATATACAACACTTCCCTTAGCTTGGAATTTGCTGTTGACACGATAAGTGTCCATGTGACTACATCACATGACTCACATGACACGCGTGATCAGATGCATCTATACGCGACTAGATCCAGTGATGACAGAGTATCACAGTCATCTTATATGACTAAAAACATGTGATCACTTAGTGAGCATATTACTCATCTTATGAGTAGAAATTAGGGAACCTGCCTTTCCCTCTGGCACTTGTGCCACTGATACCACTCCTGCGACTGGGCCTACACAGGGAGAATTGAACCTGTACAACACCTGCTTCTCTCACTGGACTGCCGCCGAGGAAACATACTGCCAGAAATTGGAGAGTTTCAACTCCAAGAATTCCAAGGCGCTCGGCCTTTTGGCCATGTGCCTCGATACTGGTATATGGGACCAGGTTAAAGCCCTGTCTGCGGCTCAAGCATGGGATTGGATCAAGATGAAGTACTCCAAGGAGATGTTCGTCGAGACCCTCGAGGACTTTAGGGTCCTTATGAATCTCAAGATCAACCTCTCCAATCCCAACCCCCAGCTTGCCAAGTTCCATTACCACTATGGGCATCTCCCACTCATCAATGATGCAAGTCCCTCAGCATCAACTGGTTCCACCAGCATGGTACCCATGGTCTCTGAGTCCATGGCATGCCTAGTCCTACTCATGAATCTTCCACTTGCCACAAACATCATGTTGCAAGAATCTGTTTATCAATGGATGATGGAAGACTTCACCCAGCAAAATTCAGTTCCAAATATGGAACTAAAGGACCTCTTTGACAGCATTCGCACCACATGGGCTGCCTGATTTGGGCACCTTAAGGCACATGAGCAACCCAAGCACAGCACGTTCTATGTGCCAAAGCAGCTCAACCCGCCTAAGGACAGCCGGCCCAGAAACCAACAGGCTAGCAATGCGAATGTGCAGCATAACACTGTGATCAAAGGGAAAGGTCCCAAACCATGCCACTCTGATCAGCAGAATGCTGGTAACCCCAGCAGTTCGCAGAAAAAGGAGTACCCTAAGAGGAAACCCCACCGCGCTGGCTTCAAGCCAAAGTCAGCGCGCTTTGTTGAGGACTCAGATAAAGAGCCATTCACGCTTGCATCCATGGTGCATTTCCTGCCACTGGAGAAATTGCACCCAGTCCCCACTACTCACAATGTTGTTGAGATTAGTGGGAGAGGTACTATTACCTCTCGCAAAGTCCATGGAGGTGCCTGGCAAAACCCCACTCGGGGAATGGCACCATATCCCTCTTTTAGGAAATCGCAGGACCTCATGTCTCAGATTGGGGTTACCCCAACTATTGCCACCTCGAGCAGATTCGAGGAAGTCACCCTTAATACGGGCGCAAGTAGGATTGCCAAAAATGTGGGAATGAGTAGCACTGTGCATTTGCACAGTAGCACCACCACAGAGGATGTTGCATCGGGGTCATCGATGATGACCGAGATCTATAATGATCTCTTTGGTCCTGAGCCCTATTGGGCGCTGACCCCAGATCCTTCTCAAATGGCAGTCGATTCCGAACCACTTATGGCGGAAGACTGGAATCGTATGAATGGGGTAGTGTCACAAGGCAATCTCACCACCTGTAGCTGTAGGTATCATACATCAATCCCAGGTAACTACCTAACCCTTATGATGCATCTATGAGGGAAACTACCCACCACTATGGCAGAGTGCTACCTGTATTATGTAAACATGCCTGCCCATTGCACAGAATTAATGCACGGGCATTGTTTGGGCTGTAGCTCGTCATCGGGGGCGCTTTTGGGGCGCGGATGGATCTGGCGGGTTCCCCTCATTTTTCTGCACCCATACCAGGTGTTTGCGCGCCCTAGGGAGGTCGGGACGGGGTGGATGGCGGGGATGGGTTTGGATAAACCTGTATTATTTCGGGACAGCATCAATTCCATGATGTCATAGATTTGATGTCCATTCCGTTGCTGGTTCCGGGTTGCTATTTTTAATTCCAGGTATCTCCGAGCCGAATTCAGGTGCCAGGCACCTCCGATCAATTTTCCCGTATCCGAAAATGGATTGCCCAGCTCAAAACGCGCGCCTGGAAATAGGCGGCTATAATTCTCGTCCCCTGGTAGCCTCCTTTCTCACTTTCCTTATATTTTGACAGATATTTGTAATCATAAGCTCCCATAAGTTGAATATAAGCTATTTAATGCCCGGAACATTGCTGAGAGGGATGTATGCGAGCGCGGGCAGCTGGACGACGCTGGAAACCAGCGTGGATGTAAGTGTTATTAATAGATTTGCCATCAAATTCTTCGCTTTTCGCATACCCTTCCTCTCAATTGGCTTGCCTGTTAAAATGTAAGGATATATTCGCAATCTAGAGGTAAATACAAATCTAATGATACCAAATTTGTAGAGGATGGAGCAAAGGAAAGGATCCATAGCCATGAAAGCATTTGGATAGCGTTCTGGAGCACCGGAATTTATTCCCAGCTCTCGTTATTTATAGAATTCTGCACTACGAGCTGCGTCCTCGACCCCCTCATCCATCCCGTTTACTTACTATTGGTCAGGTGTATTCTATGCATCGATGCGAACACAGTCATATACTTTTTATGGCATTTACCTTTTATGAAGGGAATGTAGCTACACAAAGATTTTTGCGCACTCATTCTATGACAGAAACCCCTTCCCACACGAATCTAAAATTAGTTCAACACTTTGAATGCCCTTCCCTGCTGTGTAGTGTCTGGCCACTTCCATGCCCGTGTCACCAACGTGTTCTCCTCTATTTTCTGAATCTAACAATATAAAATTTGTAGCAGATTGTTTAGGAAAGATAAAACTAGGCAACAGAAGTAGTGAGCTGAGTGAGGACAACAAGACAGTCTTTAACAGCCGATTCCCATTCGAGGAGCGTTTGCTGACCCTCCTTGGCAGCGCAACCCCAGAAAAAGAGACCTGCGAGGACGCTCACGAGCCCATTCAACCCCGCTTCCTCAATCCCTCCCAGTTTCCGTTGACTTTGCCCAGATTGATCTTGCTGTCTGATATCCTCCACTCAGGCTGAATAGTAGTCCACCACTTCATGTAAGCCTCGGAGTATGCAGAAAGATCAACCTTCGGGCGGTATCTCGGAGAACGCTTTGCTGAATCCATGCTCCTATGACATCTGGGCGAAATGATGATGGCAGTCGGTCAACTTCTTCATAGTGTTCTTGAGCCTCAAAGGCAGCCCATTTCTCAACGAGGGCCATCCATTGAGGATCCCTATCCAGCACCTGACTTTGGAGCATGGACAGCACACTTGAAAACCAGCTCGGTACACTAGAGTCAGCCACGACGGCAGCTGGGACCTCGGGCTCGACTGACCCGACAACGACTTCAGCCGCTCTGGATCGCCTAGTCGTTCTCCCTTTCTTGACCAGATGAGAACCTGGCTCGACATGGGGAGGCTGGCTAATTGACCGCCTCATTTTCTGCACCTGACCGCTTGAGATACGCTGTTGGAATCAATGGAAGAAGATGCCAAAGAGAAGACAGTGTGATGCTTGATGATAGCAACTCCCCAGATGCGGAGGACGTCTTAGTCGAAGGCAGAGCTTCCGATGCAGAGGAGACAGTTGAGATCGAAGAAAATGAAGTATTGGGAGGTGGAGAGGCGTTTGGGGAACCCGGAGATGATAGTAACTCTTCAGATGCGAGGATGTGTTCGTTGAAGGCAGTGCTTCCGATGCAGAGATGGTGGGGATCGAAGGCAGAGCTTCCGTTGCAGTGGAGACAGTCGAGATCGAAGGAAATGAAGGAACGGGAGGTGGAGAGGGTTTTGGGGAACCTGGAGGTGAGGGAGGAGGCGAGCAGGGTGGCAACTGTGGCGACTGTGGTGGTGGCGAACATGCATGCGATGGTCCAGGAGAAGGAGGACGGGACCGCAGTCGAACAGGTGCAATCGGTGGCTCAAGAGTTGATGGATGTACAGCGAGAGGTGAAGCACCTCTTGTTGGAGGCACGGAAGTAGGTGTGGCAGCTGACAATTCGGGTTCGAGGGCCGAAATCATCCTGCGTTCTTGAGAACTTGATGTAGATGGATTTGGGCCTCCTGGGAAGTCTTCCACAGAAAAGAGACTTGCACCTTCTGCTTCAAGGCCAATGGCTTCCAACGAAAGACTATCTTCAGGTTTCAGAGCACGGGAATGACATTCTTCTGCAGCTGTGACAGTGTACCATTAGAACACCAAAAAGCCAGGAAGAATAATTAAAACATACAGTAGCATTTTTTTAGAAAACGGCCATAGATTGGTATGAATAATTTCTTATAATCCTCCCGCTTGGCGACACCAAAGTCTAAGGGGACGTCACCAGTCATCTTGCCAGAGTGAATACTAAAACAAAGTATGTGGTCAATGAAATAGCGCGATATATGAAGATCTTATTTTTACCTTAGCATGTTGAGTTTTCCGTCGTGAGCAGGCTCTGGTCCACCAGCAATGAATGAAGCCTTCCATCCCGTCGCCTCACAGACGAGGTCTAAGACGGGTTGCATAAAGCGGATTAAACCTAGTATACACCTGATGGAAGAAGTTGTAGCATCAGTGGAAGGATGGAAAAATGAACACATGATGCACCTCTGACGATCCTCAGAAGCCGTTGAGGCCGGGCTTGTCACTTCTTGCTCCCACATCTTCTGAGCCGCATTCGACTCTTGTTCAGCGGTGGAGCGCCATTTCCTCCTCTCTTCTTCTGGCAACTGGGAAAACATCTCTCTTGCTATCTTGTCACGTAATGCTGCTAGACCCTTCTTCCCAACAGACAATTCGGCAGCCAAAGCCTTGGTTTTCTCTTCGATTGCACCTCGCTGAGTCTTACGCCAGACATTGCAGGGGGTCTTCACCCTTGGCCGGACAAATTCCTTGCCTGTGAGTTTGTACAGGAGTGCCCGATAAGGATCGTTTGCTCCGTTGGCCTTCGAATCAACGTCATGGTCTTTCGTGTACTGATAAGCAAGCCATCTCTTGATCTGCTGCATATGATTAAATTGTCAGTCAAGTCTCACGCAGCCATGCTCGCCACGCTCACCACTCACTCCTTTCCAGAAAGCGATTTTCCTTTGCCTCTTACTCAACTCTTCCATTGCAGCTTCATATTCTGCTCCTGTCATTTTCTCTGGATCGGGCTCTGGGTACTCGGGATCGATGGCTTCATCGTCAACAGCAGCAAGCTCTTCTGGGGTTGGATCAACTTCATCCGGTAAGTCAATAGGAAATCTCTTGAAATATCGATGCTGAATCTTCACAACGGCCTCAGGAACGAAGCCTTCATCTACTGCTTGGCTATAAGCCTCCTTCTCTCCAGTGAGAAATATTTTACGAGCTCCCTGAAATGCTCTGGGGTTGACCATATCAAGATACTGATAATAAATTTCTACTGGGCAGGTAAGTTCTCAGGTCTATCAATAATATTATTTGAGGTACTAACGGAAATTTAAGGAGCACCGACAAGCGTTGGAGCTCTTGAATTATTCTTATAACGACTTTTAGAATGGGTGAGCTCTTCATATGCATGAAGAATATCAATTGAGTTACTTACAAAGGAAAAACACAGTAAACGAAGTATGAGTGCGCGTCTGATCTCCAGGCCGTCTACGAAATAATGTGAGCCCTCCATTTCGCGTCAGGGAGACAGATAACTACTAACCGAATTTCAATCAAGCTGAATGGCTCGAACTACCATAAAGCAAGCTCGAGGGGTCATTAGTCAACTATACACTTCCGACAGTGTCTATAAACCGAGGGGCATTGAATGAAACACGATGGAGAATCAGACAGGAGAGAGGAGCTTGAGGCGATGGCAGAGCTTGACCAACCTGTAAAATCCTGTGGGTGAGCAGCCTTACCTTGAATGAATGTGATCACTTACACCAATAGTTTTCTGCCAGATTATTCAGTGACGATATTCTATTCGGAATATATCAGCAAGTCTAACAACCGCTTGGTATGCCCAAGTCATGCTATTATGTGAGTCAAATGGGCTTACGGTTTTTTTCTTTGTGTTTCCTTTTATTTTTTGTAGATTTAATCGGGGGCTTCTGATCATTGTCACAATGAAACGCTCACCCCGACGCTAAGCTTCGAAGGGTCAAAGCTACATGGAAAATATCTAAAGCCCAGATCCTTGGAAATCGCACTTTTTCACATATAAAAAGGCCTCCATTTCAACCAGGAGAAATCGGCCAACAATGCATCTTCACTTCGCATCTCAATCTCCCTCTCAATCTGCCTCTGCCATTCCCATTGTGCTTGCAACTCCTGCGGCCATACCAGCTACTGTGCCTCCGTCTGCTCCTGCTATGCAAGCCATGTCATTTGCTGCTGCTTCAGTTGGGCCTGCTGCTGCTCCGGAGCAGGCCAATTCTGCTGGTTCATCCTCCTGTTAACGTTAATCCCATATTTTGTCACCAACAATCATTGCTGCATTTAGATCCTCAACCGGAGTCCCATAATGTCGCCGATGGTATGCCTTTCGGATCTCTTACCAAATGCTACTAATTTTTTTTTCTGATTAGACGAAATGGATACTCATCCTGACAACTTCGCGATTCTTCGCAGCTACTCATCGGAGATCGCGCCTCCCCCTGACATGCTTGTAGACCCTCGTGTGGCTGGGGATATGTTTGTTGGCATCCTCATATGCGGTCGACCTGTCGGATTGGTACTTGATATCAAGTAAGTTGAATATTGTTCTTGAAACAAGCGATCGTAAATCTGATTTCATTATTTTTTAAAGTTTGTTCTTCGAAATTTTAAGGACGCAGTCTGATGTCTGGTACCACATATTTTTCAATTGGCGTGAGGCTTATGGGTATTACCAAGCTCAATACAGCAATGGTTTGGTGCAAATTACTCCATTGCTAAAAGCACCTTTACCCACCCTTTTGCCTGGCGCATCCAAGGAAAGCGCGATCATGGTCCCTTCTACTGCCCCTACTCCTGCTCCCACTCGTGTGCTTCCACGAAATCGACGCCGAGACACGATCGTTACGGCGTTAGTTCAATCCAACCATCCTGCCATCGATCCATTTCTATCCACTCCCACCGCTTTGGTTGAGGCTGCGGCTTCTTTCCTTATTCACAGGTCTGGGTCTGGTTCTGGTTTGGATGAAGGTTCAGATGGATCGTCGGATGGATCTCCCGAAGAGGAAGATAACGGTGATGTGAAGGCAGGCAAGGGCAAACAGAAAGCTGTTTTGGTCACCAGGGAGGATGACCCCGCCTTGGCACATATACCTGCATATCCCAAGTTCCCAAGCAGCACCATATTGGCTCGGCTTATGACCCCTCATCTCGATTTGACCGCGGCTCAAACTGCACCTACCACTGCATCTGATCCTTGAGGTGCAACCCCGTTTGCGGCCCTGTACCCTTTTCCAAGCACGCCTCCCGTGTCGGTCCCCTTTACTGCTTCAAACAAGCATCTGGACTGGCCCATGGATGGGGAGACTATCGATCTGCAGTCTCCTGCGTCCAAGAAGAAGCGACGACAGATAATAGAAGATACACTTAACAACTTGACTGCGAGTGGATCCAAGACCAGCGAGCCGATGCCTCCCCCATTCAGCGATTACACTGCCACCTCCTCTTACATTGAGGGCACTCTTTTCGGGATGCTTCTTCTACTCCCACACCCTTGACTCAAGCACCTGTTGGCCTTACAAGTCTCACAGATCAGCTTCCCAGCCATTCTCACGAAATAGAGTCGGACACTGAATATCCCTGCATCATAGCTTTCACAAGTAGTGAGCTCAATTTGATGGGTCCTGTCCTTGGTCATCAATCCTCTTCCACAGCTCCTTCCAATATGACAGGTGATGCCCTCGGTCAGCCCTCTTCTACTAAGCCCCTCCTTCGGCCAACAAATCTCGTGTCAAGACTTCTCGCAAGCGAAACAGCCTGAAGTAGGAACGTATCAACACTTCTTTCTATGCCTACATGCTTTTTTTAACTCGCCTTCTATGCCCTTATGTTCAATACTATGCCATACTCCATTTTTTCTCTAAACACCCCCTGTCATTACTCAAGTACTCCTTTCATTGTAGGGTTCTTGCTAGCCTGTCCAGTCTTTTCATCCCGCTGTCATTTCTGCTATTGTCGCACTGTCTTTACATCCCACTTGTTCCAGTCATTGCACAATATACTGCCTATGTGGCCATGATACTATCCTCTAACCCTTACAAATAATCTTCTCAGCAGTGTTAGAAATTCCGAAACCTTTGTTCGGCGGTAACACACTGCCTGGTGACTGCGCATCAAATTTATTATATTCGTAATCAAGACCAGACTCCCCCGACACCACCCCAAACTCCGTCAACACCAAGACCAAGTTCTGGGGGTGCGTTGAACCCCAGAGATGTGGAATCGAAATCAAGAGACATGAGTCTATGATATTCAGCTTCGTCTGCCTCGACTTCTTTGTATCTCTTTTTCGAGCAGCTACATAATAAATAAGTGTTAATGACATGGTTGTTACGGTTGAGCACACACCGGTACTGACAAGCTTTGAGTCTTAAGAGCTCACGGTGAGCAGCTCTGTATCGAGCATCCATCTCCCTTCGGCACTGTTTATGTTTAGCCTCTTCCTCGTCTAGTGGACTGTCCTTCTGGCTAACTCGAGAAAAGGGTAGGTTAGGTGGGAGGGAATACACAATAATGGAGTGACTCACCACTCAGCATGTTGTCGAGCAGCATGTTGTTGAGCTTTCTCTCTCTCGTTGAATATATTCCTGTGTGGAACATGTTAATCGAGATGAAGGAGGAGATGAGTCAAAAACATACGCTTTATAATAGTCCGCTTCTGTGCGGTTTCCGCTCATCGTCTGTCAAAGTGTTGACAGCGAGCCAGGACGGAGCCATCACCAACGCGGTCGATTGTTGTGGTTGAGTTATGTTGAGTAATGCGTTCAAACAGATCAATATTACCCGACAACGGAAGCAACTGAACTGAGCTAAATATAGCATGTAGTGCCCAAGGCGTATTCAATCGCGAAAACTTCTGAGTGGTCGTTCAAGAAGTTAATAATTGGCTGAAATGTTATTCAATGGATAATTTCTTTACTTATTGAAGAATAAGTTTTATTTTCAACAAAATTGTGAGTCGGAGAAATATTTGAGGTTCAATGATGTGCAAACATTATTAGACTCGGTGCATTCCAACATCAGAAATACCATTCAAAGCTCGTTTTCAAATTATGCTCGCTCGATGTACAAGTCCTCGGTTAAAATTTTGGCTATAGCATTCTGAATACTATCTAGACATGCTATGAAGCTTAATTTGAGTGTTTCTGATCATGCTGACCCATAATTCAACTTCAACGTCTTCAGCTTTGTCCCGAAACTGCCATGCAATCGATATTTCTCAAATATGACGTATATTCCTAACTTGATCATAAAAATATAATACAAACTGCAATATATGGATGACACTACTGTAAAAACTTTAGTTATATACTATATGTATAGCGCGATAGTATATACACGTGGATTCTGCCTGTCCCATAAATCAGCGCAGATGTGTGATACTTTGAGTGATGTCAAAATTGAGGGTGCCGACAAGCCGGCTTTGTCAGTGGGTTGATCTGTGAGACGATCTCCCCACTCGTCAACACTCCGTGCTTGGCCATTGTCTCAATATACTTGTTTTTTTTCTCATTCTTGATACTTGATACTTGCTCTCATTGCCTTCCTATGTCAGCGCCATGAGCAAGCCTCCTAAACGACAGCATACAAACCTGAGATCCTTCCAAAGTGATTGGATCCCCATAGAAGATGAACAGATCAAGATGTTGTTCATGCATGGGACGGAAGTTTACGACGCAAAGGCAACCATGTCCGACTCTCTGTATTACCCAGCACCGTCGAACGAACTTCTGAGGTAGATCCCTGGATGAAAACCACATTTTGGCCTATGCCCGATAGCACGGAGTTCGCGTTGGACTCTTCTGGGGATCTATACGACGAGGCCCTGGATGCTGACGTTATGGAGGAATCCACCTTCGCTGCGGAACCAACCACAAAGGTGAAAAAGAAAGCAAGCAAAACTTCGTAAGTTGGTTCGATCTACTTGCCATTATCTCTCCTCTTTTGTTTACCATTCTCCCATAGGCACGCCCGCATGTGGTATGGAAGGAACAGTATCGGCAAATCTTTCTCAATGAAATGGTGTGCTGGTTGGCCGTGGTGATTTTCGACATGCTGAAGGCTGTCCTGACTGTTTGGCATGTTCTTCCCGAATCCCGGCCTTCCTGAATATCGCTGCGCTGAGTGTCTGGTGCCCGACATGACCTGTAGCTCATGTTGCATTCGAAGGCATCGCGTTCATCCATTTCATCGTATCCAGGTATTTCTTTTGCGCTTTTTCATTTTACAGTACTTCATGCTGACCTGGGCCTCGTGTAAAGAGATGGGATGGACATCAGTTTCATCTGGTATCCCTAAAGTCTCTGGGGCTCAAATTACAATTAAACCATACTGGCTCGCTTTGTGAAAACCCGATCCCAGCATGTACCGACATGCTTATCCTTCACACCAAGGCATACACGACATGTCTGTTTTCTTCTGTGGTTGTTCTCGTGCTCTCCCACATAACATTCAACTGCTTCGTCGTCAACTCTACCCGCGTCTCATGACAAAATCAAAACTTGCGCTTCATTTGACCTTCTCAACCACTTGCATAAATTCGCCCTCACAACAAAAGCATCGACCTATGATTTTATCGAGCCCTTGAGAAGCTGACGAACAACACAGGGATGCAAGTTCCGAAATCGGTTACAAGCCTCTTTTTCGAATGATACTCCAATGGGACACTTGAAGATGCTGAAGTGGGCTGGCAGGGCCAACGACCCGACTGGTGTCGATGGGACGAAGACCAGAGAACTGGCCGTTGATGCCCGTCCTGTCCTCATCCCGGGATCAATCTGCCAGAAAATTGGGAGAACGTTCCCAAAACATGAAGTGAGTACTATTCTTTCCCTCTTCATTAATTTAATTTTCTAACTGAATATGTAAAGGTTCCTTTTCGTGGTAATGATTTGTATGGATGCAAACTTCCGCTTGAAGAACCAGATTGTCTCGAATTACTCCAGGATCCGGGCCTCGGAATTGGTTGGGCATACTTAGTCCCACGTCAGCCATATGAGTCGTACGTTTTGAGTAGGGCTAGCGATGAAGATGTGAGTATCATCTTGCTTTCCCCAACAGCTTAGCTAATGCAAATGTTCTCCATAAGATAAGCACATGTGTAGGCTTTCAAGCTCTAGCGAAGGCGAACACGAAGTTTTCGGTGGGTCTGAGGTATACTGGGGTTGGTGCCGCCGTTTGTGGGCATTCCGAGATGATTTTTCCTTCTGGTGTCAGAAATTTGCAGAAGGGCGAGCGGCAAGCTTTTTGATAGCGGCTTTCTTACGTGATTCTGATTATGTTGTTAGATATGCAAATATGGATTACATTTTCGGATCTGTCCTTCAATACATCCTCGTTGTCGCTGTCCTCATCAGCTATGATGTGGCGTGTCAATGGTTTACAAATCTCTTCGACCGCATCAACAAGCACTGGCCCGACTCCATTAAACCTCGCCCAAATACTACTCTGGTCCCAGCCATCCCGAAGCTACATGAACCTATGCACGAGCAAAAAGACCACGAAGTATATTCTCTCAACCTCATCAAAGGTGTGGGTCTCTCCGATTGCGAATGTCCAGAGCGTGTATGGGCACCTCATAACGTGCTCTCGAACTCTATGAAAACCCAGGGTCCAGGCTCTCGGCAAGATGTTCTTGATGACCATTTCGGGTTTTGGAACTGGCTTAAGTACATTGGATTAGGTGCAATGTTACTTCGGCGATACAAAGCAGCAGTGGCCCAGCGGAATTTACAGCAGGAAGGACACCGCAGTTTCATGCAATCTTTAGATCCAGGTCTTGTGGAGAAATGGGAGAATATGTGCCAGGCGTGGGAGGCAGATGGATTTCCGAAGAAGATTGCTAATCCTTACCACTTGGACAACACCTGTAAGTTTCTGTTTCTCATGTTCTATACAGGTCATTCTTAAACTCTTTCTTAACCCTTCCACAGATATGTCTGAAGCCCAGGTCAAGAAAGAGCTTGCAGAACAAGAAGAGCAGCGACTTGCTGCAGGTGGTATATCTCTTCACGAGATGTCCGCACCTATGTTTATTCAAATGGCACTGGATCTCGAGGAAGCACAGTATGTTGTCCATTTCTTTTCATCTTTACATGTTGTGTTTCTCACTTGTTTGCAGATGTCGCATTAAATGCCTAAACGCCACCATCACGGCCAAAATAAGTACCACTCTAGGGGACAAGCGCACCATTACAGAGGAATGTAACAACCTTCGTATTCGATGGCGGGCATGGGAGAAGCTTCTGCCCATTTACATGCCCGCCTTCTTCAATACCAAACCAATCTCGAGATGGCCTTTGCTTCACCGCAACAAGGACAGAAGGAACCGAGCGAGTCGAAGCATACTCCGGATGCTCCCCTTTTGGGCAAGCCTGAAGACACCACGCTGTGGCTACCTTCTTCCATCCCACCCAAAGATCATGCTCTGGTCTGTTCGATGGGCCTTCCAGAAATTGAAGAGAGGCTTCGCGGAGCACAGTGCATGGATTCCCTTTGAAAGCTCCGCCGAATCCTCAAGGTCAAATCTCGTATGATTCATTTCAAAAACAAGAACATTTGCGGGCAACAGATGGAACACGCTCAAGATCTGTCATAGATCACGTTCATTTGAAGGCCGCAATGCAGCAGATCGATATCAGCCTGTCATGCAGCCAAGTTAGCATTGTCAGGGCCGGCAAATGGGAGGAGACGTTCCGTGTTCTCAATAACGAGGACATTCGAGGGTACCAAGATCCGAACTGGCTTCCTAAGAAGACAAGCCATCCAGGAACCCAGGAGGACGACCATGTGGCGATGTCTTCTACGGCTCCTACGGCTCCTGATCATGAGGAGTTTGAGCTTTACAATGAGGTTCGACACGACGCGACGGTACCGGCGAGATGAGGCGAACCCTCTCATGGATATGGATAACGGCTCCTTCGGCTGACAGTGATGATGACAAAGATGATATTTTACGAGTTGAGTGGGCAAAGAGTCGAGCTAGGGCAGGAAGGGCAGCTGAGGAGGTCATGCTCCTCAAGGAGGAGATGCGCCGTGTCCTGGCTTTTCTGGAGTGGAAATCCCATTGGTGGCAGGATAGACAAAGCATGCAGTCTGGGTTGGAGAAGGATATCATGGAGGGGCTCAGGCATATGCCCTCACACAATCAAACCTCCAAATGCGGCTCGCTTCTCACTTTCGCAGTCTCTGGAAGGCCCCACTGGAAGATTTGGTGAAGACGATATGCGCGATAACGATGACATGACTGGCACAATGATGAAGAAGATGATGACGAGGATGAACAGCTTGAGAAGGCAGGTTTGGAAGGGGATATTTTTGATGAGGAGGAAGACTAGTAGTCATTGTTTTTTATGTAACAATGTTTTATTTTTCAAGGCCGAGGACCATATTTTGAACTGTAGCTCTTTTTCCTGAAGTCAGTGTAGCCTATGTGCAGTGTGCAAAAAATCTGTTAAGTTCGCTTGATTGCTAAATATAGACCAGTTTCAGAAAGGTTGCAAATTACCGCCTCATCCCGTCATTCAACTCGTACAAAATTTACATCGTTGGATTCAGACAAGCACCCAGAATGTCAGTGTCTGGTTAGTTTCAGAGGGACTACATGCTTCGAAGGTGAAGATGAGGTGCAAGACAAAAATCTATTCTTAGATAGGCATGAGAACACACGAAGTAGCCACCTCCTTACTGTTTGTAGTGCTGTGACTTTCCCCCTATCCTTGGGCTCATAAAAATTAGATCCTTGTGTTCATATTGATGCTAGAATACATCTGACTAATACTAAGCAAACGGGATGGATGAGGAGGTCGAGGACGCTGCTTGAAGTGCAAAATTCTATAAATAACAAGAGCTGAGAACAATTTCCACCTGCTATCCCGCTGGTTCCAAAGAGGTCAAGGAAAGGGCGTGGCCTTGTCCCTCTCTTTTCACCAGTATTTTCAGATATTTGAGTTTGCGTAGTCTGTTAAAATATGACTATGAATGTCTATAACAAACAGATGGATTAAGAGGGCTGAAAACGAGCCCAAAGACATTGAATTTATTTTTAACCCGCCTGGGAAATATCCTATCCCGCAGGTCCGGGTCGCTGGGTCCAATGACTATGCTTCGCCCCTCCTCCCACACCGGATTTACGCGCCGCCGCTTAGCTATGTTTCTTCCCCTCTCCCCCTCCACTGCTTGCTCAACCCAGCTGGAGGCATTCTCGACTCGTGCCTGACCCCCTTGTATGCAAGATCGAGACAAGCCCGCTGCCGCTGCCTGCCACCTTCCTTGTTCATAACCTCCACTGCTACTCTCCTCCTCTCACTGGTGAGGGAGGAACCAGCGAGAGTGAGAAAGGGGCCCGTTTACACTGCTGCCGCTGAGCCACCTCCCTCACATGTCAGAGTGTCCTGCCACCACCATTTAGCACCCGCCGCTTGCCACCTTCCTCGTTCGTAGCCACCACTGCTACCTCGCCACCACCATTTAGCACCTGCCGCTTGCCACCTTCCTCGTTCGTAACCGTTACTGCTACCTCTCCTCCTCCCTCACCAGCGAGAGTGAGAAGGGGGCCCGTTTATGCCACCACCGCTTAGCCACCTCCGTCGCATGCAAGAGCATTATGCTGCCACCGCTTAGCACCTCCGTCGCATGCAAGAGCGAGATGGAGGTGTTTCCTCCCCTCCCCCCTCCACTGCTCACTCAACTGAGCCGGAGGCATTCTCGACTGGCACCTGCCCCCTCATATGCACAATCGAGACACCCCCGCAACCCACTGCCACCTCCCTTGTTCGTAAGATCGAGCTGGAGGTTGAATGGCATAATTGCTGGCAGTTCCCTTGCTTCCTCAGGCAAGCGGGAGGTGGTTCTTTCACCGTCGTGCTGCTCGCATGGCCGAACCAGTTGTTTGCACTGCTGCCGCTCTTCTTTCCCCTCCCCTCATGCTGCCGTTTAATCTCATGTAAATGTTTTTTGGATAGTAAATAAGAACGGCTTTTGTTCTAAGTCGTAACAACAAATGTAATGCAAATACAAATATCTCACTTGCAGTGACTGCCGTAAATTGCCCAAGCTTTTATGGGCTTACCCTCGCTCTATAATACATGTATTGGGTATCAATAGATTCGTATTTACCTCTACAATCTGGATATGCACTTTAAAATGGAGGGAAAGATGAATTGAGCAGGGTGGAAAGCGAAAGCAACTCTTTTACAAGAATTCTATTTTTATAACGCTCACACCCATGCTGCTCCGGAGCGCTATCCAAATGCTTTCATTGTTATGAATCCTTTCCTTTGCTCCATCCTCTACAAATTTGGTATCATTAGATTTGTATTTACCTCTAGATTGCGAATATATCCTTACATTTTAACAGGCAAGCCAATTGAGAGGAAGGGTATGCGAAAAGCGAAGAATTTGATGGCAAATCTATTAATAACACTTACATCCACGCTGGTTTCCAGCATCGTCCAGCTGCCCGCGCTCGCATACATCCCTCTCAGCAATGTTCCGGGCGTTAAATAGCTTATATTCAACTTATGGGAGCTTATGATTACAAATATCTGTCAAAATATAAGGAAAGTGAGAAAGGAGGCTACCAGGGGACGAGAATTATAGCCGCCTATTTCCAGGCCACATTTTGAGCTGGGCAATCCATTTTCGGATATGGGAAAATTGATCGGAGGTGCCTGGCACCCGAATTCGGCTCGGAGATACCTGGAATTAAAAATAGCAACCTGAACCAGCAACGGAATGGACATCAAATCTATGACATCACAGGAATTGATGCTGTCCCGAAATAATACAGGTTTATCCAAACCCATCCCCCGCCATCCACCCCTCCCGACCTCCCTAGGGTGCGCAAACACCTGGTATGGGTGCAGAAAAATGAGGGGAACCCGCCAGATCCATCCGCGCCCCGAAAAGCGCCCCGATGATGAGCTACAGCCCAAACAATGCCCGTGCATTAATTCTGTGCAATGGGCAGGCATGTTACATAATACAGGTAGCACTCTGCCATAGTGGTGGGTAGTTTCCTCATAAAATGCATCATAAGGGTTAG